>ML675618.1:42874777-42952400 GCA_007922155.1 Mesoclemmys tuberculata | reverse complement strand
ATAACTCACCAGACTGGAGTGATTTGGTTCCAGCCTAAGGCCTCCTGGCTTGATTTTATTCCACAATTTGTTCTGAGGTAAATCTGAGTAAGGACTGGGAACTTAAAATTAATGCACAACAATAAACAACAAGAAGTAAACACACTTAGGAATTTGTAATCATGTTTTTTAATATTCTGCATCTTTTATAAAACAATCTGCAATATATACCGTATTTTTCGCTTTATAAGACGTCCTGACTTTTCCCCCCCCCTTTGGGAGGGAAAAGTCAGTGCGTCTTATAAAGCGAACGTGCTGAAAATCAAGCTGGCCGGCACTATTGCAGGATCGCAGGAGCGATCCTTACCACACAACTGCCGGCCGGGTCCGCTCCATAGCAGGGGAGGGGAAGGAGGAGAGAGGAGAGCAGTTCTCCTTCTCCTCTGCACTGCCTTCGGTAGGTACAGCTGATTGGTGGTGAGCGCCAACGGGAACTGCTGCTGCTGCTCCCCCGCCTCCCCCAGTCAGCTTACTCCCTTCCTCCCGCTCTGTTACAGAGTTACAGTGTTACAGAGCTCCGCTGCTCCTGCCGTGGAAGAGAGAAAGGAAAGGAGTTATAGTGGCCCTCAGTCGCCCTGTACTATCCCCTGCTCTGTCACCTAAAGTCCCTGGGTGAGTGACAGCCCAGAGCCCACCTTTTGGTTCCTATTTTCCTCCTCTAAAACCTCGGTGCATCTTATCATCAGGTGCGTCTTATAAAGCGAAAAATATGGTATCTAATTTTACACTTCATTTTAAATGTAATATATTAACTTTCATTTCAGCATTCTCTGGTATTGAAAGACCATTGAGAATTGAAATTGAAAATTAACATAATTATATCAAGAATTCCCAGTAGCCAAAAGCATTAATACTCAAATTATATTATGCATATGCAAATCAAGTACTTCTGATATAGATCATTTGTCAATGGTATCAAGAGTTGCAAGATTCTGCTGTATAAACTAGCAAAGGATGATCTTAAAAAGGTTTGGAGATTGGATTTTGTTCAGATAAGTATCCAGATATACAGATGATTATCTGAATGTAACCAAGAGTCAGAAATCTGTTCATCTCTGACCACCATCTTTCTAAATGGCCTATGACTAGCTTTTTCTCTTTCTGTGAAATTGCCCCAGACTCCAATACCTTTTCTCTATCTCTGAATTCCTAGCTCTTTCCCACATGCCCCGTGGCTTCCCTCTATTTGATCTATCTTTAAAGATGATAGAGGGAGTAGCAAATCTTGCAAGTGCCCCAAGATTTTTGGCTAATAACTCTGCCAGCTAAAATGCTTAGTGCATTATGATTTTCAGACAGGAAAGTAGAAGAATGCTGGGAAATTTGGAAAAAATATCATGAAGTCCTAAAAAAAATCACCAGACCTTCTGGCTCCACAACTAATCTTCCAAATGGTCAGTAGTGTGGAGAGGGCTTAGAGCAATGATACTCAAACCTCAATGGTTCAGAAGCCAAATTAGCTATCAACATTACCCAAAAGAGCCACAGTAGTGTGAATTTCATTTGGTTTATAGATATATAGACATAATATTATCATCACAGCAAAATGACTGACCAAGTATTATTATTTTATCAACTACAACTGGTTAATAACCTAGTAAAAGCATCCTGATTGGTTACTAATTTAGATTAATTAATAATTAAATCACACAGTGTTTTAATGTCATGTTTTGCAAAGAGCCACAGGAGACATTAAAGAGCCACTTGTGGCTTGCAAGTTTCAGTTTGAGTATCACGGGCCTAGAATATTTGCAGAAGAAGGAATCAGTGGCTTTGGAGAACTCATGTTGACCCTATGGACATTTAATAGAGATATTAGCTGGTACTGTTGTTCAAGGTGCACAGCACCTAAAATGACTCCAGGGCTCACTGTTAGCAGCTAAGAATAGCTCTTCCCCTGTGGAATTGAAGGGACACTGTTTCTATGGGGGGTGGATTTGGCAATCTCTCCAGTATTATCCTCAAAAAGTCTGCAGGGAAAGTTTAGTCACAAGCATTGTCCCCTGGACAGGGAGTTGGATTTGAAAATTATATGGCTGCTATGCAGGTGTTGGTGATGAGCATTCATTTTGCTCAGGGTTCTTAGAGTCATGCCAGGATGTAGAGCTCCTGCCATCCGCGTGCTATAGAATGTGGCAGGGTTAGGATTCAAACCACTGAAAACAGATCCTGTTTAATCCTACAGATTAAAACTAAGACATATGAACTTTGTGGGGAAGGATAAAGCAATTATGCACAGGTTGGCAATTTAAAATAGTGTTTTTTCAGTTCAAAACTCAAAATGAAAGTGGCATTTATAAATGCCTTCATATTCATATTTATGAAATAATTAGGGGATAAAGTTACATTCTTTAATAATTTATCTTTAAGCATGTTAGAACATGCATTATTCATAAATGCTTACCAGATTATGCCTTCAAAAACTGTTATAGAGCATAATATATTAAATCACGCAAATGGTGTTCATGCATGATACTTCATGTTAAGTATCAGACAAGCTATAAGGTGCTGTACTGCTTAATATTCAGGAAGTTTTAACCAAATTTTTTTACCATGTTAAGATAAAGTATGATTACATCTTCTTCCAGTATGCTTTAAAATAAAATTTTACTTTTCCAAAAATTGTTTCTTTGCTACATGGCAATCAAATTGTCCTAATGCCACTTAAAGTAGTTCCGAGGACTAAACATGTGAGAAATGGTTTTCCCATCCATGAGAATTTTTGAGATTTTGAAAAAATTCCTAACCCAAAAATCTCAATTTTTTTTTGCAAATGGACCATCCAAAGCAGAAATTTAGACTGGGTTTGTTCAAATATTTTATTTTAATAATTTCAAAATATTTTGATTTTGAGTTTTTATTTTTATTAAATTTACTATTTTTACTATAAATTAATTTACACTTAAAATGAAAAGTTGTTTCAAACAAAAATTTGAATTTTAATTTTGAAACTTTTTTGTTAAATTTTGAAATAGGAAATTCATCAGAAGGGACCCTTTCCCATGACAAAATAAGATGTTTTGTCAAAAAGTTCTTGACCAGCTCTACTTAGGACTAATTAGGACTGTATTATTAGTAGCACTTGTAGTAGTCATCCAAGCTATATCTGGAAAATTAAAGTCTCCCATAATCATGAAAATAGTATTTATTTCATTAAAAATATTAAAGAGGTCTTTGTCATATCCAGATAAGATCCTAGGAGTTAGTAGCAGACCCCAAGCAATGTCTGAGGGAAGCATCTATTAACTGTCTTCCCCAAAGTTATTTTGACCCAAACAAATTATTTTTATCCATTAAATCACATCTAATTTCTTTACAGCTTACTTTACCTTTACCTTACTACACCTGTACCTTTATTTCTGTCTTTCCTGGACAGCACATACTCTTCAATACCTGTATTCCATTCATGACTACTATTCCTCCATGTTTCTGTTATCCATACAATATATGATTTTACTTCCTGCATTTTGTTACCCAAGTTCTTTGCATTGATGTACGGACCTCTTAGCTTTTTTCTGCACAACTTCATCCAGAGTCTTTACCCAATTAGGTACAATCATTCTGCAGCCAGTATCGCCAACCTAAGTGTTGCTATCATTGTTATTGGCATTATCTTTCCTCTTGATTTCCATTCTCCTACCCTCTGTTATTCATTTGTCCATTGCTGTATCCCCTCGTACTTGATTGTCCTCCTGCTCAATGTTAGAATCAGGCATGGAGATTACACAAGCATCTCCCAACCATCTCCCCGAATTTCTAGTTTGTAGCTCTTTTAATCAGTTATGCCAACCTCCATCCTATAAATCTATCCCCCCTATTCAGGTGGATTCTATCCCATGAGAACAGTTCTCTGTCCATGAATGTCCTTCAGTGATTGAACATCTCACCCTTCCTTATAGCACCACTACCTGAACCATCTGTTCATCATCTAATCTTGTCTCACATTCGCTTTCCTCCTTTAGGGATAGGATGAATCTCTATGAAGATCACCTATCCTCCATTTCTTTAGGCATCTTCCCCAGTCTGGCATAGTCACCTTTGATGTGTTCCAGGAGGAACCTAACTGTATCATTTGTTCCCACGTGAATGACAACCAGTGCATTCTTTCCTGCTCCCAGGAGGTTCCTCTTCACCCTTAGGTCCATATCCCTTATCTTAGCTTCCATCAGACAACACACCTCTCTATTTTCCAGATCAGTTCTAGGCCCATCTGTTCTTCTTAGTACAGAGGCCCCAATCACATAGACCTGCCTCTTCCTGGTGTTGGCGCAGTTCTCCAGCCCTCCTCATTTTGTTCTTTCTGACTGCAAGTCTTCTTGACTTTTGTTCTCACTTGCAATCTTCTGTGAGTTATCCTCAGTCTTCCTGGGGCTCCAAATTCTATCTATTTCCATTGACTCTTTGCCTTTTTTTGTAAGACTAGCCACTTTTCTCTTCTTCCTTGACCTCACACCTTCTGTGTCCTTTATTTATTTTCCAACTCCAGAAACCTGTTCTTGAGGTCTTTTTCTCCTTTGTTAGCCAGTCTTTTCCTCTGCCTGGTTCTCAATCACACACTTCCACTGGTCATTTTCCTCATTGCAGTCTACCCCCACAGTTCTCCAGTCCAGCTTTCATATGTGAGTCTTGAGTTTTCCCTTGAGATTCCTCTCACTTTTCCTTCATCATATGCTCAAAATCCCTTTGAAACTCACCCCTAGTTTCTACCTGCATTTTCAAACCTCAGATGTTGTCTTACCGCAGTTCTAACAGCTTCATATAAACAAAGAACTTTTCAGGTACCCATTCCCAGATAATAGTACTTGTGCTACTTCCACCTCTAGTCAGCTTCATTAGTATACTATGTTTTCATAATGTGGTAATACAATCTTGTTCAGTCTTCACAAAGCTAAATTTGGGCAGTGGAACAACACAGCAGAACAATTACAAAAATTCACGATAGTGAGATGGATTAGAGCTAGGAAAAGATCTCTCAAAGGAAGTGGTGGAAACCCTTATCATGTGGATTTGTTCTTCTTCTTCTTTTTTTTTCTAATTTAGCAAAATTAGTATTTTACTCAATTTTTTAAAAAAAGATCATGATATGGCTTTTATACATCCTTTGGGAGATCTGTTCCCTGTTCACATACTGATTACTATGAAGAAAATTAAAAGAAGGGTTTTCTTAAAGATGGATCTGAGCCTGGATTCTGGATCCAAACTCTCTTGAACTTTGTGAAAAATCTAGTCATTGGTCACAACCCCAAAACAGCAATGTGCAGTCTTTCTGGAGTTCCTTTGTAATCAGGCTCCATTGCAACCCATATAATTTCATGCAGCCACAAGTGTTCAGCTGTGCAGATGCAATTGCAGGATCACAGTCTTTGTGTCCCCATATCATCTCTTTTTTTATATTATGTGAACAATTTTATCTTCCCTAATTTGAATGTATATCTATATATGGGGCCACATATACATAACCTTTTTTTTCCTGAGGAAATTTCATGGAAACAGTTTTCTTACAAGATTTGCAGTTCTTGTCCAAATCAGAAATACTATTAATTCTATTACTTTCTAAGGTCTTCCACTTCCTGTTTGAGGAGATTTGACTTTGGGATCGTTCTAATTTGCTGAGATACATGGCTTCACAAAGACATATCCTAACAGAAAACTCAGTTTGGTCATAAAAATCATTTTCTTTTTTTGCTTCTGAGGCTGCTAAGGGTAACGTAGGAAACTAACTCACTTACTGAAATAAATGACTGAGCAAAGCAACAGTTGCTTAGTATGAAAACATTCTTATTGATGATTTGTTTTTCCTTGCTGATCCCCAGCAGGTATTTGAAAAATGTAAGTGGCATAATAATATAATATTGATATTAATTATGTATGGACTGGCATAGCATGACTCTTAGTCCCCATGTGGGCTCCAGATATTTTTCTAATTTATCATGCAGTGCTTCAGGAGAATTCTTCCTAAATCTATTTTATAGAAAAGAATGTTTTGACCTATGCAATCCAGATTACATTCTTAGTGAACTGTCTCCTTTTCTTTCTCTCATTTCCTACCTATATTGCCAGTACTATGGAACTGCTGATATCCAAACTTTTAAGACACGTACATGGAATCCATTTGGCAGATTTTTTTTTTTGTTTATTAACAGTGATCAGATTTTTCTTATGTTTTAATTTTTTTTTTTTACATTTAGTCTTTTAAAAATGGCAAACCACTAGCAAAGAAGTCGAACACAATTTTTAGGAGGCATACTTCCCACTGGCCACAATCAAATACGGAAAGAAACAACATAGATATTAATGTCTGGATTCAAAATGGGGACTTACATGTGCTATGCTCGGTCTAGTAGTTAGGGAGTTGGGAGACCTGGATTCAAGTTCCTGCTGTATATCAGACAGAGTAGGGATTTGAACCCATGTCTCCCAACACTTGGCTAAAAGTTATAAGCAGGTGAGGAGGAGTCCCACAATCACTAACTCTTCCAGCTGTGCTTTGTGAAGCAGCAGATCTGGTAGGAATGCTCTAAGGTGGCGTCTCTGCATGCATGTTTGGATTAGGGTCTGCAGGCCAGAAAGTCTAGTTTGTGAATTGCCTTGAAACCTAGGCATGTGTTAGGTGATGGAGTGCTTGGCAGTTTTACATTTCAGATGGCTTTGCACATAACCACTAGCAGAAATGTAGGTACCTAAGAGTCTTTACCAATGGGAACATAGACACCTCGGGAGTTCACGTACCTATAGAATTAGGTAACTGAGTATTTGTTTTGTAAATGCCAATAGTGCATAATTACACCCCCTACCCCACCCCCACCTCTACCCCTTTGAATCTAACTCTAGGTAACAGAAGTTGTCAGAAGGTATTAGATCAAAGGTTCCGATTGCAAGGAAAATCCATAGATTTTTAAAAGATTCTGAAAAAAAGCTCTTTATTCAAAATCAAAGGTGTTGTATTTTCTTTTCTCAGTTGCAAAATCTTATAAGATTATATTATTTGACGTGCAGACGCTGATGAAGCATTTGTATAGGGGATAAAAATTACTTGGCTCAATAAAATTATTAATGTGTATATATATAAAAAATCTAACATTGCACATAACTTTGCAGGAACAAAGTTTCAAAGGCCTGTAATTGCTCAAATTTTTGTATGGTCAAAATACAGAACAACTAATCTGAATTCACCTTGCTTAATCAAACATATTAAAGCAGAGTTAATCTGAAATACATTTTTTTTTGTTTTCTTCTCTGATTTAGTACTCTTTCAGACTCTAAAAAAATAATCAAAACAGTTCTATAGACTTTCACTATTGCTACCTTGTGTTTTAATTAAATGTGACGCCTAGGCAAGCCAAAATCTTTCTCTTTATACAAATGAGATTCCAACTTCACATTTAAAATGTCTTGAAGTAAATTATGTAAAGTGGTAATTAGATCAATTCCTTCTTATCCTTCAAGTCCATATGAATTCTGGAGACTTTGTATATGTTCTTCATATTCTCCAACTTTTGATACAGAATAACAATATCCAATACTAGATCATGATAAAGGATTTTACAGTTCTATGTTTGTATTTTAATCTGATCTTGTTTCTTAGAAAAACTGATTTAAATTGGGTTTATTCAGTTTATTCAGTGTCTTGTCCCACATTCATCACCATTATATCTGAGCATCTGTAGAAATTCTATTCACTCAACTGAGTCTTCATTATTAGACTCTGCTGTCATGCACTTTCTCTTTTAAGTACATAAATAAAGTTTAATTCCAATAAAGACAATAAGGCAATTCAACACAGTTTTAAATCTACCAATAGATAAATAGATTTTAGTGGAAATGATAGATAAATCCTGAGAAATCGAAGTGGTGTTCTGGTTCCTCTGCAGCAATGAACAATAAATTCACAACTATCAAATCAATTATACCTGTAAGCTTTGGGGCAAGGACTGTCTTTTTTGTGTATGTCATGTATATAACCAGACACATTGTTAGTGCTTCACAAATACGTAACGAAAATGGGTTAAAAGAGCTATTATTGGGTTAAAAGAGCTATCTCAACTCCTAGTTCTCAAACTATAATAACTCTCCATTTTTTTAATTAACATTTCTCATGTCTTGTCTTAAATTTTGTCAAACAAAGTCTCAAAAGCATTTTAAATAACTAGTGTGGGTGTGTACCTCATTTTAGATCATATTAGCAACTTTTTGTTGTTTTATAGTCAAATCTCTGCAGCTCAATTTTAAACATCACAGCTGAAATCCTTGCCCCATTGAAGCCTATTGGAGTCCCATGGGACCAATTCATCAAACACTTTCTTGCTGTAATCAGATTTTTAGTGAAGAAATTATATATAAGGAGAAATGAAAGTCCTGATCCTGCTGTGGGGGGTGTGCCAATAAATCCTTGCATATCTATGGTGTTCCACTGCCATCAAAGGTCACCTTTAGTGTGGTCACCAAGACATGGCTGCACACACTTCACTGAATGGTCAAAGCCCTCGGTTTGAAATTGGACACAGTAAAAGATAAATACAAGAAGATCGTAACTGGGTTAAATGTAATGGACTATGATCTACAGGAGATCAAATTAGTTGATCTAATGGTTCCTTCTGATCCTAAAATCTATGAATCTATGCACAAATCTAGATTGATAAAGAGGAATGATTTTCCAATGGCACAAAGGGCAGTTTTATATCCTGAGATAAAGTGGTCATAAAGGTGTTAACTAGGTTATCCAGAGTATTATCGATTGGAGCCATGCTCCACCTCTCCATTACTTTCTGGTTGGCGAGTGTGTGTTTTCCCTTTCTGTTCTGTAGCAGAATAAAGCAACACATTCCCAGGCAACAGCACTGTGAGTGAAGTGAGTTTCTTGAGCATTGAGTGATTCCTTTACAAAATGCCCCACTCTCTTTAACAGTCAATCAGGGTTCAGTGCCTAATACTTATACAAACATCATAGCACACATGTTGAAGCAGGATTGAGAAGTAAATATGTGGGAGCCAGTACACAGCCATACTTCACTCCTTTGTTGATGTTAAATGAGTCAGATTCTTGGTTTTCATACTTTACAGTGGTCTTCATGCCATCATGTAAGGATTTCACAAGGTTTAGCAATATAGGTAAATAGCCAAGCTTCTTCAGAACAATGTAAATCTGACTAACTAACCATGTCAAAGGCTTTTGTTAAATCTATAAAAGCTATGTACGATGGAATGTGTTTCTCTCTGCACTTTTCCTGCAGTTAGCTTGCAGAGAAGAACAGGTGTATGGAGGACCTTTATGAGCAAAAGCCATAATGGCTTTCAAAATATATTCTCTCAGCTAATATTTGAAGTCTAAGTGAAAAAATATGGTTTAAGATTATTCTTGCAATATTAAGAAGAGATATATCCCTGTGGTTCTTAGTCAATTCTGTCTCGTTTGTTATAATAGAGTTGGATGAACCAAACATCCTTAAAATCTTGAGGAAATCTTTCTTCTTTTCAATGGAGAAACAATACCTCATGCAATCTTTGCAGCAAGTCTGTTTGCATAATTGTAGATTTCAACATTTGATCTATATGAATTAGTAAAATCTTTAAGTTGACTCAAAACTGCATTTTTTTTGGTGAAATAAGTTTTTTTGTTAAAACATTTCATCTAGCTCTATTTATATGTCACTTTCCTTCCTAGATTGTAATCTTAAAACAGATGCTTTACTTGTATGCATTTGTACAGCATCAAGAACAATGGGGCTCCAATCCTGATTGGGGCCTCGTGGTTCTACAGTATTGTAAATATGAAATAAAATAAAAAGGAATTCCAGGTATCTTGTGGTTGGTTTATACCCTGGAACATTTTTATTGTACCCAATTTAACTGTGGATATTCCATTAATCATCTATATGACCCAAGTGCCCCATTGGTCAGGAGTGCCTCAGATTTACAGAAAAACAAATTAACAGACAACTTAAAGTAGCCACATTGGCTATAAAGTCCATAATGTAAATATTAGTCCTTCACAGAGATCCAAGGTAAATACAGTCAAGCTTTGGCCTTTGACTGGGACAGTTTATTTGGGTTAAGACTGGGAGAGCCTTCCCTGCCTTCCCTGGTTTCACCCAGAACTACCCCCTAGTTTGACCAAACACCGCTTTAGATTAGACCCGTGGCACAGATTAGTCTGCTCCCAGACTTTATATGCACAGGACCAAATCTTCTTCGTTCTGCCTGAGGCTAATCATGGGAAGCCTCTGTAGGGAAACTCTGGAGGTCTGGACCCTCTGCTCTATCCTTCCATCAGAACTGTATCTTTATTGGCATCTAACAAGCCTTCAGCTGGAGTAGTTATGCTTTGTTTTAAAAAAAACATTTCCTTCTCTCACTTGCCCTTTGTTGTGAGCCACTGGTGTCCTCAGTCAGTTAGGGCGTGCTTGCTGGTGTGAGTTCCCCTCTGGATGCTGCCTCAGCTTCTGCAGCTAGCTGAATCAACCGACCTTATGAAGCACAGCCCAGAAATAACCATAGACTCTGTTAAGCAATGAAGGCATTTGGCCAGGTTTATTGCAAGCAAAGCATGGTGCTAGTGCCCCATAGGAGCTACAGGTACAGTAGGACATATATGTTCATCACAATGGACTGGCTCAGTTAACATCAGGACATTCTGTTATCCCCTAGGCAGGACAAAGATGCCCTTACTAAGAGCCCTCCTAATACAAAAAAGTTTCACATTGCATCTCTGCAGTAATTGTTCCATACCTTGCCTCCAAATCAAGAACAATATCTTAATCCATAATCCTATCTCCTCTATCTTAAAATCAGAGTGTCTCTGTACTGTCCCTCGTGATTGCGTTTGTGCACCACTGTATCTTGGGTAGAGCTTCCACTGCTTCCCTGTGTTGTATTGCTTTTTGGCAAGTAC
Organism: Mesoclemmys tuberculata; assembly: GCA_007922155.1. Lineage (NCBI taxonomy): Eukaryota > Metazoa > Chordata > Testudines > Chelidae > Mesoclemmys > Mesoclemmys tuberculata. The sequence continues at coordinate 42,941,473 of ML675618.1, read as the reverse complement.
TTGGACTGTCTCCCAGGATTATGTTACTGTGAAACGTATACTGGGGGAGTTGTGCTTTAACAATACTGTGTGTTTCTGCTACTCCTTGCAGGAATGCCTGCTAATGCTGGATTTCTGATGAATTCCTACATCAGTAAGAGAACTTGTAAGCAGGCAAACAGTTGCTGTTTCCTAGAGCCTTACTTGGTTCAGGCCTCAGATCTTGCATTTAGGCCCATTATACTAAGCTTCATAGCTCAGGCTCTCACTTTCTACTACACCTTTTAATTTTCATTGGGTATTAAGTTGGTTTAGTGTCATTAGAAACACCTGGTACAGAAAATAAATGATAGCAATAAATACAAATGTACACACATATTTTCTTTCAAATAACAGAAAAGACCTCAAAGGGCTAATATAAGTGTCAATGCTGGAGTTGGCAACAAAGTTATTTTGTATACAACAGGTAAAATTATATTATGCTCATACCAATCAGAGAATTCAAAGCAGAGGGACCAGGCATTTGTTCTTTATGTACCATGATTGTAAATAAATATCATGAATACTTGTTATTTGGTAGCAAACATAACATCAGCGAAAAGCTGGGAAATGCAACATAGTATACTTTATTCTTCCTTACCTGATTTAGTCTTTCATGTTTCTCAAACATTTCTATTAAGGAACTGTAATATCAAGTCCAATTTGTAAGGCGTATTCTCCTCCAGCCTTCAGTTGTGGTATTCTTTACTAGGCATTCCATATCATTCATGGAGCATTACCAATAACATATATGTAATTACTGCAGAATTTTCCAGCAGCTCTGGAGTAATAATTATACTGCTCTAAAGAATTTTTTTGTTATTTCATCTAAAAAATTGCTGTTAATAGACTGATTCTATAATTTACACATTAAAGTTTATATTTTCACATGGCATTTCTATAAAAATATCATCATTATTGACTCATTCATTAAAAAAAAAATTTCTTCAAACATGATGTGACACTTATGTGATTTTCTGCTATTATCTAATTTCTTACACATTTGACACAATGATTCTCCATTGAAGAAACTGAAAATTTTGATGAGATCTCTTTTTGGATCTTTGTGCATATGACTGAGATTTGTTTTTGTTCATATTATTGTGTATAACAAATTTATATTCACTCAGTCTCAGCAAGGTAATCACCATTGTTTAGACAGATGGTCACAGCACTATATATAAATTGGCTTTCAATTATAAATAAAACTGCTGATTGGGGAGATCATATTTCATTTCCACATGTTCAATTTACTTTATTTTTTCTTCAATATTTTTCTCACACTTTGCTAATGCATTAGATTTGATTTTCAATTAAGATAAAGATAGTTTGAGAGGATCATATTTCATTCACACTGATTCACTAAGTGTTAGGCTGTTTCTAATAATTTTCCTATTTAGCCTCAGAATATTAGTTCTAGTTTTCAGTAGCAAAACAATTGTTTAGGGTCAACATATTTCACTCACTCAAATGTAAAACTTACCAAGTTGTATCCAGTATTAAGAATAGAAATATTGTTCAAGATATTTGTGTTTGTTGTTGTTGATGTACTAAAAATAATGAAAATATCTGTGTATGTTGGTATTGTTTTGGAAAAACTCAGCAATATAAGACTTTAAGAAAACAACTAACTCTATTTAGCTGTTCTCACAGCAACATTAATATGAGCTGTGTTCTCACTAGTTATAGCAAAACTAAATACTGAGTCATTGCTGAATTAATGTACCAGCACAGTGTTAAAGGGTGATCTCCTGTGGAGGTGCCATGTTTCATATAGAATCTTAGAAATGTAGGGCTGGAAGGGACCTTGAGAAGTCATCAAGTCCAGTATCCGTGTTGTGACAGGATCAAGTAAAACTAGACCATGCCTCATAGGTGCTTGTGCAACCTAACCTAATATCTAAGCTAAATCTCCCTTCCTGCTGATTAATCCCATTACTTCTTGTACTATCTTCAGTGGATATGGAGAACTACTAATCACAGTTCTCTTTATAATAACCCATTACATATTTATCATATGTTATCAGGTCCACTCTGAGTCTTCTTTTCTCATCACCAGTTTTATTAACCTACCCTCATAGGTCAAGTTTTCTAAACCTTTTATTATTTTTGTTGTTTGACTCGTGTCTCTCACCAGTTTTATCACATCATTCCTCAAGTTTGGAACCCAGAGTTAGACACAGTACTCCAGCTGAGGCCTCACAAGTGCTGAGTAAAGTGTGACAAATACCTCCCTCGTCTTACATATGACACTCCTGTGAATACACCCAAGAGTGATATTAGCATTTTTTGCAACTGCATTACTTAGTTGACTCATATTCTTTTTGGGATCCAATATAACCCCCAGGTCCTTTCAAAAGTACTACCCCCTCACCAGATACTCCCCATTTTGTAGTTATGCATTTGATTTTTCCTTCCTTGTTGATTTCAGAACAGTTCTCCCATTTATCAAGGTCCTTTTGAATTCTAATCCTGTTCTCCAAAGTGCTTGCACCTGTCCCAGCTAGATGTCATACGCAAATTATATGAGTATACTCTCCACTTCATTATCCAATTCATTAATAAAAATTTTGAATAGTACCAGACCCAGATCTGACCTCTGTGGGAATCCACTAGATACATCCTACCAGTTTGACAGTGAACCACTGATCACTATTTTTTGAGTACAGTCTTTCATCTAATTGTACACCTACCTTGTAGTAATTTAATCTACAACACATTTCCCTAGTTTGTTTAAAAGAATGTCCTGTGTCACTGTGTCAAAAGCCATATTAAAAACAAGATATATCATATCTACTCCTTCCCCTCATCCACTAGGCCAGTAACACTGTCAAAGAAGGAAATTACGCTGGTTTGGCATGATTTGTTCTTGACTAATCCATGCTGGCTATTCCTTATAATGCTATTATCCTCTAGGTGCTTGCAAATCAATTGTTTATTAATTTCTTCCAGTATCTTTCCAGATCTTTCCAAATCTTAGGCTGATTTGTTTACATTTCCCTGTGTTCTCTTTGTTCCCCTTTTTCAAAAATAGGCATTACATTTGCCCTTCTCTAGTCCTCTGGGATCTCACCCATCCTCCAGAAATTCTCAAGGAAAATTACTAATGTTTTTGAGATTGCTTCAGCTAGTTCCTTGAGTACCTGAGAATGAATTTAAGCAGGCTACGGTGACTTGAATATATCTAACTTATCTAAATATTCTTTACCCTGTTCTTTTTCTATTTTGGCTTGTGTCTTCCCCCTTGTTAAAATTAATTGTGTTGCATATTAGATCACGGTTGATCATTTTAGTGAAGACTGAACATTCAGCCCCTCAAGTCTTCTGGATCCCATCAGTTATTAACTCTCCTTTCCTCCAAAGTAGAGGATCTACACTTTCCTTCATGTTCATGTTTCTCTTGCTCGTAATTTATTTTAAAAACTGCTTCTTATTGTCTTTTATCTCCCTTGCTAGATATAACTCACGTTGTGCCTTAGCCTTTCTGATTTTGTCTGTACTTGTTTGTACTGTTTGCTTTACACTCTTCCTTATCAATTCATCTGTGTTTCCACTTTCTGTAGGATTCCTTTTTGGTTGTTAGGGTTCCTGTAAAACCAAACTGTCTTTATTAGTGTTCTTAGTCGTGTCCTGACTCAAAAGAAATCAAGCAGCTCCTTATGAACACAGTGTATGACTCTGGAGAAGCAAAAGAGAGTTTTGTGTATTTGGTGTTGGCTAAAGAGGCATTGGACTATAAGCAACAAAAGATATCTGCTGTCTTTGGTTTCTTCTGAATTCAGAGAAGCAGGACTTCGTTCATATTTTGTAAATTAACAAGACTGGGATCCAAGATATTACCACACTCAATCATCAATTTCTACCCACATTACTGGAATATCCTCTGGGCCCTGAACTTTGAATAGACACTTGGTCAAAAAAAGGCAACATTATTAATATTGCTTAGTTGTATTATGGTATTGTCCACAGGCCCCATATCAAAACTGGGTCCCAATTCATATTGGTGACAGTAAATAAATGGAATAAAATATTTATAATAAGAATAAATTAATAATGATATCTGCTGGTTCAAATTGATGGCTATCAACAAAGAAAAGCAACAGTGTGAAAAGCAATTGATCTTAAATCTGAATAGATTTTAAAAATAAATTACTAACAGCTGTGAAGTGGTTTATATGAGGTGAATTTAATTGCTTCTGTCCTGTTCTTATTCTGGAAAGAGATATATCCACATCACAGAACCCAGCAGGTAACTAGCATCTTTATGAGGATATCAGGAAACAGGCCAAGAAAAGAATATCCTCCATATCCTACGTACACATTTCAGTGAGCATTAGTATCATTTGTGTGCACAAATGATAGAATGTTCACATGAACAGCGATTTAAACATACAAATGGAACACGAATCAAGTGTCAGTGGGATTTTTGTGTGTAAATTCTTACACTGGTGTGCACAAGTGATAATGCAAATGGATGTAAAGGCCTTTAGAAAATTTGGCTTGGGAGACTGAACTCCCTCCACTCACTGAAGATGGGGGTACCTCATATGACACCATATATATGATAAGAGGGAGAAACATGCACTATCATTGATTGTGATGTGTTTGTTTTATGGCTAAACAAAGGATTTTAGCCTCCAAGACTGTCAAGCCTTTGTAGAAAGATTTAAATTCACTTTTTAAAAAATGAGGAATTTTTTAACATTAGCAAACAACATTAAGCTAATGGGAACTTTATAAGGCTAATATTAATATTCATGTTGATATCATAGTTTATATTCCATAATCTTCGGACAGGATTATACTGATTTTTAGATGATGAGATCAAGAGTTGTCTGTGCTCATATGATCTCTACTCTGGGTGCATGACTGGCATGATTTTTTTTTTATCTCTTAGCATAATATAAATACAACAGCCGAAAGGTGGCAGGTTGAAGTAAATTTTAAATGATCTAATTAAGACATTCTAAACAATGCTAACAGATGGTAACTGAAACTCTTGTTTAATTGAAAAAAGATATTATAGGAAGGGAAATAAAATGAAAATATTTGTTTTGGAAATCAATTAGGTGATTTTAAAAATCATCTGTTTAATATGCACTGAACTTTTGTGTTGCTTGCCTTTGTTTCAGAGGAGCACGGATACACCGGAAGCTAGAGGTGTAATTTACAGCTCACATGGATGTACTCACACTGGTTTCGAGACAGTGAGTTTCCTAAAAACAGAAGTGTAGCTACAACAGCATGAACTGTGGGACAGACCAGCCATCTGAGTACAATTCCACATGGGACCCTAGATACATACTCGAGCAGCTAGCCTGTCCTGCCACTCCTCCTCCTGTGGGTATATTTCTAATTTTAGCTCACTAGTTCAATCAAAGTTAACAGACATATGTCTACCCAAGCTGGAAATTAAGCTGCAGATGCACACCCGCAGAAACATCTGTATTTTATGTACAATTTAGTGAATTATAAACAAGGAAGTAAAAATAACGACACTAGAAGTAACTAATATTTGTACATCTTGTATTTCAGTGTCTCCAAATCATCTAGTATGGGTTCTCCATACATTTAATTTGGGTCAGTAATTAGTATAGAAGAAAGTTATTTAAAAAAATGTTAAGGATATATTAATTTTATTGGCTAGATCGTGACCTATGCAGTTGGCCAGAGAGGTGGGAGGGAGAAAGGACAGCCCACACTCCTTGCTGCTGTGTGGTCCTGTGTGGTCCACCCCAGGATGCAACACTGCTAAATCCCCAGTGCTATGCCTCATATTATATTGGCAAAGAGAGATGCTGACTACAGGTTACGTTTAACAAGTAGAACTTTTTTATATCCAATGGGCTGTTTTCTCCATGTGGCTGAGTTGCTTCTCACCTAATCTTCCAGTTCCCCTGGTATTCCCTCAATAAAAGGCCTTCTGACTCCAGTTCCACTGATTATGATACATTTTCCTTATTTTACAAGCATTTTAAAGTAAACATAAAAAACCAAGTAGTTGACACCCAAACCCCCATCTCATCTCTCTTTCTTGGAGTCTCACCTTTCCACAGACTCAGCTGAACACATAGTTTTTCAGATAGGTTGGTCTCCTTAACAGGCAACTACACTAGTACACTAATACACTAATTAGGAGAGAGCTAGCTTTGTCTCCCTGTCACCTGTCTCTGTGTCTAAAGAACTGTCTCTCTGTGGAGTCTCCTCCTTCCCTGTGGAGTTGGACTCTAGATGTTCTCAATCTTTCCATTCTGTGACAATCTCTGTAGGCTGTCTCAGGTGTTGTATCTGCTGGCTCGTAAGTGTCTCCTGTTCCTTCACTCATTTATCCCTCTTGTGTAGTCACCTCGTATGACCTGGGTGTCATTGTACCCCTTCTGGCTTCTTTAGTTCAGTCTTCCTTATGTCTCTTTAATGTCTGGGTTCCGAAAGGAGTGCTTGGCTCCAGGTCTGATAGGTTCTGGGCTGACCTGTTGTCTTTCTAGTGACTGCTTTCTCTGATCATTGGCCATAGCCTCTTGGTGGTATCTCCAGCCTTTTGGCTACAACATGTGTCCTCTCACTGGTAACAGGGTTTTCTTTCTTTGTCCATAAGTGCCTGAAATAATTGTTTTGGCACTCTGTCATGTGATATTATTTTGTGCCAAAAATGTTAACAAGGGGTCTGAATCACAAGTAACAGCCTTGAATCACAGTATCAGCTGTTCTCACAGCTGATTCCATCTTACTATTGCTGTGTGGATATCCTGGGGACCAGCTGTGTTGATCAAACTTCTATTTGCTTGCAAATGCTTTGAATTCTTCCAAGGCAAATTAGTCATTGCCAGTGAACACAGTATCTGGAATGCCCTATCTCATGAAGTGGGCCTTCCATATGTCAGTAACTAACTTGTTTCTTGTACCAAGCAGTTCATTGGCCTACCAAGAACTTAAGTAGTAGTCCACTGTAACGAAGTACTGCTTTTCGTTTACAGTAAATAAGACGGTTCTCACTTTTTGCCATGGTTGGATGGACAGGTCATGTGGTAAAAGAGTCTCTATCTACTCGCATTTATCACATGACTAGCAGGTGTCACAACCTTCTATCAAAGAAGAGTTGTTTGCTCATTCTGAGCCAATAAAAAAACACTTTAACCCATCTAAGAAAGCTATCAATGTCCAGTTGTGAGACTGGTTGTTTTTTTTTTTTTTTTTGCATGACATCCTTAAGTAATGAGGCATGGTCAACAGCTCTCTTTCCTCAAAATATAATTCCATACTGCACACTCAGCTCTTCTTTAATTTGAAAATAGGGCCCTGCACTGACCTGTACTTAGATTTTGTCTTCTGGCCACCTTGCTAGTATCACTTTCTTGATTGCTTGTAGTCCCTTTCTGTAGTCTCCTTGATTTCCATCAGCCTTGATATTATAACTGGGAGACTGAATCCATTAACATACTGCACTGTGTCTGATCCCCTGGTGTTTTGGGTCTCAGGCTCACAGCTAACAGCAGTACTTGTTCTGGACAATATCTGATCTTTACCTGGTAGTGCTGGTGTATATCAGTATGTGTTGTGATCTCTTTGGAGCAATAAAAAGGGCTTTGCCATGATTGTTTCTAGGGGTTTGTGATCTGGATGGCATAAGTGTACTGATGGAATCACTCCATTCCAAATACCACAGGCAGAAGCTCTTTTTCTATTTGGGAGTATCCCTCTTCAGTCTCTGGCAGGGCTCTTCTGGCATAAGCAACCAGGAACTCCTGCAAAAGAGCTTCAACCCATTCTTTCTCCAATCCATCACACTAGAGTGTCAATGACTCTCGGCTGGTAATACTTCAGGACAGGGGCATCTATTATCATTAGTTTCAAAAGTATCAAATGCTTTCTTTTGAGGACCTGTCCAGTCTCACTCAACATCTTGCTTTGTTAACTGATGTATGGATTCTGCTACTGCAGCCAGGTGTGTACAGAAAAATAATCATTCCTATTAAACACCGTATCCCTTTCTGAGCTAGCTGGAATGCCTCTGACTGCCTTGATCAGCTTTCAGTCCCTCTGCTGTGAGCAGATGTACAATGTGTGTCAACTCACACTATTTAGCATTTTTTCGGGGTTTAGTTTTATGTCTGTGTCTCTGCATCACAGTAGAAAATCTTGTAGTTTTCTGTCATGGTCTCATTCAGCTTCTGTAACATTGCCTCCTTCACCCCCAGAGAGGATATCATCTGCAATTATTTTCACCCTAGGCAGTCTTCCAAAGCTTGGTTGAATCATCTCTGGAATACCTCTGGTGCTGGGCTGATGCCCACAGGCATGTGTAGCAGTCTGTAGACACCAGATGATGTTACAAAGGGTAAGAGTGCTAAACATTCTGTCCAGGTTTATATGCCAAAATCTGTTCCTTACATTCCAGATCATAAAGATTCTGGTTTTAGAAAGTTCTGGCAAGATGACACTAATTGTGGGCACTTGTATCTTTTCAATGACTGGTATATAATGTCCCATGGGAGGAAAATCTAAGGGGAAAAGAAATTGAGGAGAGCTAAGTTGGGTGAGGTCATATATTTTATTGGGCCAACTTTTGTTGGTGAAAGAAAGACAAGCCTTCAAGCTTACAAAGAGCTCTTCTTCAGGACATCAGTTAGTTTCTCCAGGAGAAAATATAAAAGGCACAACTGCAAACTATCGCTATAGAAAGAATAGTCAGAGGAAAATGCATCTGGAGCTCTATAATGACCTGAAAATCAAAAAGGATCTTATAAAATGTGGAAATATGGATGAATTACTAAAGATGAATACAAAAAAAATTAGCACAAGCATGTAGAGACAAAATCATAAAGGCTACGGCACAAAGTGAGTTACACCTAGCAAGAGACAAAAAAGACAAGAAGAGGTTCTTTTAAAACATTAGGAGCAAGAGAAACAGGAATGAAAGTGTAGGTCCTCTGTTTATCAGGAAGGGAGCATTAATAATTGAAGTGTTTAATTCCTATTTTTCTTCAGTCTTCACTAAAATGGTTAATGGTGATCAGATATGCAATAAAATTAATATTAACAAGGGGGAAGAACATAAGCCAAAATAGGAAAAGAACAGGGTAAAGAATATTTAAACAAATTAGATGTATTCAAATCAGTAGGGCGTGATGAAATTCATCCTCAGGTACTTAAGGAACTAGCTGAAGCAATCTCCGTACCATTAGTGATTGTATTTGAGAACTCCTTTGGGAGGTTCCTGAGGTATAGAGAAGGGCAAAAGTAGTACCCTTTTTTTACAAAAAAGGTAAACAAAGAGGATCTGGGGGATTATAAACAAGTCAGCATTCACAGATGAAAGAACTTTAATGTACTGAATGACACAGATATTTAAGTTTACATAAAGTATATACTTTTGGGCAAACTTTCTAAGGAAATTGGCCCCATCTTCCAAATTTCTGCCCGCAGTTTTGTTTGGACACAAAAGTGCAATTACAATTTCATACACCATTTGTTTGGGTCAATCAGGTAGTTGGCTGCTGATGGAACCGAACTTGCTTACACAAAATACTGCTCATGTAAGACAAATTTAAATGTAGGTGCCATTTTTGAAAATTTGTCTCTTTCCACTTAAACCAAGGTCTCAGGTAATCTTAAATCTTTAAAATTTAATTGAAATCATAATGCAAATTGCCAAATAAGTCTGTTTTGCCTTTAAAAATATTTTTGAAAGTGATTGGATTTCTCATAAAAGAAATTGGAATGAAATCCTTATGCATGACACTCTCTATTAACATGAGGTTAAAATTCAGAAATTGAGACTAAATTTCCCCAGCTATGCTGTCTATGTGACTCACTTTTGACTCACTTCTAGGGACTACCTCTGTGGATGCAACTGAGTAGTTCAGTTTCCATTCCCAAACTTTCTGACTTCTCTGTTGAGACAGGTAATTCCTTTCCCTGTACACTCTCCCTCACTCCTACACACCTTTTGTGTCAGGACCATCAGCCGTGGCTTCATCAGGAGTTGAAGCTGGAATAGTCTGTCAGTGCTATTAGATCACAGGCAGCATGCCCAACAAGGTAGCAATGTTGAACAGACGGGATTGGCTGATTTCATTAGGTGCCTATATTATGCTCTTGGGGTCACCTGGTTAGGCTTGGGGTCAGTTTGTTTAGCTAGTGGTCAGTGGATTAGCTGGACCCTTAGAACTCCATTTCTTGTGGATTAGCTATTCCCATAGGACTCCCAGGTAATTATCTCAATGGACTCATTGTGATCAGAACGTGCATCATGCGCTGGATCTTGCATCCAGACATAGAGGAGTAAGTAGTTGCTCTGCAAAGGCAGGACATGAATGGTTCCTTTGCTCCATCTCCTCCATGTGATGGAGGGGAGTTGGCACACTGTCCTGTTATGGGCCAGTAGCAGATTACTACTATTACTATTACTCTCCATCTCTCACACAGAGCAAATGGGAAACAGGTGTTATTCAGAAGAATATCTTATCCAATGAAGATTGTATAACCACATATAGCTGTCTATACAAATTAGCATAATGAATACATTTGCTGGATTTGCAATCTCCTTGCTGGATTTGCAACAGCAGGAAAAAAAAACTAAATTTGTAAAATAAAATATTCATTGTGAATTATTCACTCAGATGGACTTAATATCAAGAAAAGTATGATAATGTTATTTAAAAGTTATATTCACACAAGCTGATACACTGATACCATATCACAGCCACATTTCTATCTCTACTGACAGAATTTACCCTTTGTGTTTCTTCAAAGGTGACCTGTAAATATAACCAGGTACATTAAATAATCACAAACTGCTTTGGTATAATGTGCTAAATACCACAATAAAAAACAAAGTAAAATAGGGCAAATGGGCTGACCCAGGTAGTTATAGGCCTGTCAGCCTGACATCAATCCTCAGAAGATAATGGAACAGCAGATATGGGATTTCATTAATAAAGGATTGAAGGAGAGTAATGTAATTAATGTAAATCAACATGGAATTATGGAAAAGAGATCCCATCAGAGTAACTTGATTTTTTTTTGAGTTTACAAATTTGGTTGATAAGGGTAATAGAGTTTATGTAATATACTTTGACTCTGTAAGGTGTTTGACTTGGTATTGTATGACACTTTGATTAAAAAAAAACTGGAATAATATAAAATTAATACGGCACACACTGAATGGATTAAAAACTGGCTAAATTATAGATCTCAAAATGTAATTGTAAATGGGGAATTGTCATCAAGCAGGTGTGTTTCCAGTGGGGTCCTGCAGGGAATAGGTTTTTGGGTCTAAGCTGTTTAATTTTTATTTTCAATAACCTGGAAGAAAACATAAGATCATCACTGATTAAATTTGCAGATGACAGAAAAATTGGGGGAGTGGTAAATAATGAAGGGAACAGGTCATTGATGCAGAGCAATCTAGATTGCTTTGTAAACTGGATACAAACAAAAATGTATTTTAATATGGCTAAATGTAAATGTATTAATCTAGGAACGAAGGATGTAGGACATACTTACCGGATGGGGTACTCTATTCTGGGAAGCAACAAACAAGATTTGAGGATCATGGTTGATCTTCAACTGAGCATGAGTTCCTAATGTGAAACTGGGGCCAAAACAGCTAAAGCGATCCTGGGATACATTAACAAAGGAAACTCAAGAAGAAGTAGAAAAGTTATTTTACCTTTGTATATGACACTGGTGTGATGGTTGGTGGAATACTGTGACCAGTTGTGCTGCATGCCCACATTTCAAGAAGGAGGCTGAGAAATCAAAGAAGGTTCAGGGAAGAGGATCGTTAAAGGATTACAAACCCTGCTTTATATAGTGATAGACCAAATGAGAGCAATCTATTTATCTTAACAAAGAGAAGGTTAAAGGGTGTATTGATTACAGTCTATAAGTATGTAATGGGGAACAAAAATTTTATAATGGGCTTTTCAATCTCACTGAGAAAGGTATATCACAATCAAATGGCTAGAAGTTAAAACTAGACAAATTCAGACTGAAAATAAAGCACATGTTTTTTGAAAGTGAGAGTAATTAACCACTGAAGCAATTTATCAAGGGTCATGGTGATTTACTCGTCACTGGTAATATTTAAATAAAAATTGGATGCTTTTTCTAAAAGCTATGCTATAGGAATTGTTTTGTGGAAGCTCTGTGGCCAGTGGATGATCACAGTGATATCTTCAGACCTTGGAGTCTATAAATCTATTAGTGTGTCCCAGGGCTGATGAGAACAGAATTTCACTAACAATGTTGTTATTTTTATCCCAGATGAATGAATATGTGAAACTCTTCTGCCAGGTTGTTAATGGCAGCAAAAAGGGTCAGGTTCAATATATCTCAAGTCCCTCTTGACAAATAATAAAACCAGTTTAAGGCCCCACTGAGAAACTTGGGGCAACTAAATGCACCATCCTGGGATGCTCTTAATAGGTGGAACTTCCCCACAAGCCAGCGCTGTTTACAAGGCAAGGGAATCTTTATTAGGGAGGGAAAAAAATCAGAGATAAACTTGGGAAAACACAGTAATAGGATATATATCCAAGTAAAGATTACAATACTCTCCTCCTTCCAGTGACTTTGGTGGTAGTCTGCCTAACTCCTTTTCCATCCACTGGTGAGAACATCCTACTGTTAATAGTCCCTTGACTGAACAGCTTCACCTATCCACCATCCTTCACTCGCAGTTTGGATCAGTGAGCAGCAGTAGTCCAAGTGTTTCTTTGTAGGTCTACCTCCAGTACCAAGAGAGTTGCTTGCTTGATCCAGCCTGGAGCCACTTAACCCTTAATAATTCTGCTTTGTTAAAGTGTTCAGTAGGTAGGGCCTCAGTGGAGTACATTCTTATTTGCTGCTGTCCTCTGTCCTCTGCATCATGTCTTACATCTCTGCATTGGCTCTTGCAGTGAAATGCCCTTGGAAGCAGGGCCCAAGAACATTTAGAACCCTTGACAAGAATCCTTGGTGCTTGAAATGATCTCTTTGCCACAATGTAAGATCTCTTCCTCTTCTAAGCTTCCCTAAGAGCCCACTACACCCCAGAAAACTTCATCTATAGTTCAGGTGATTCTCCAAGTGTCACTTGAGAAATTGTGTGTAGGCAGTCTGTGCAAATAAAGTTCTCTATAGCAGCACTTTTTCTGTACAGGGAATAGATGGGGCCTTTGACCATATGGCTTATATAAGAGTTTTAAAAAACCCACTATCTATTTCTGTAAAGGAAAACAAACAAACCAAAACTCTTCTTAAAACCAACTAAGAGGAAAAAAACAACTACATATGGCTGTATAAATCAGTATAAATTAATTTGCCACTGTAATAGATTACAGAATATAATAAATCTGTGGAGTGATTTGGATTAATCATTCTACCTGAAGTATTGAGTTTTTATAGAGCAGGATAATTTTGGTGCCAATGAACGACATTGTCAAGCCAACATCTTAACCTCAAAAATGTAGCTGCTAGCTGTCCATTTAGGAATTACAATATGAAGACTTCATATGAAGAATTCATATGAAGATTTCCATGCCAGTCCATGACTGAGTTGCCAGTAAAGCCATTGTAACATTTCTATCTATCTATCTTTTTGATCAGCTGGAAAAAAGAGACGTTTCCAGAGCAGTCAGAAAATGTTTCACTAAACAATTGTGTGAACAACATATTGCATGAGTTATGCAGTAAAGGATGAAGTGCATATATCACACCTTTAATAGTGATGCCTTAAATGCAGCCATCAATTAGTTCCCTTGGATAAGCCAAATATTGCAAACAGATTTCAAATGGCCCCAGGCTTTAATCAAGGAAGAAATGGATCATTGAAAGGATATTATCACAAAACTCTGAGCAGCATTCCATGTCATCTCTCTTTCTTTTTATGCTAGCTCAGATAAGAATACATTTTTTTTCTTTTCTCTGATTTTTCGTTTTTGTTTATTACTTTTTGTTTTAACAATGGAATTGAATGTTGCTGAGGCCATATCTGATATAACCAGAAGCAGTGTCTTCTAATGACTTCACAGGTGCATGATCCATATTTAGAAATGAAGGTGATAAAAAGTAGAAAGAGTAGCCCTAAATAACTGCTAATATTTTGGAAATACATGCAAGAACCTGGATGAACTGGCTATTTCAATTTTACACCATTTCTTTTTCAGAATAAAGTGTATATTACATTATGTCCTTTCTTTCCAGTGGTGGTGTATCTGAAGTTGAATTTTCCTGATTTCTCAGAAATGACAGTTAAGTTATATTCTCAGCATGTTCAGCATGCTTAATGAACTCCTTGGGGAAGCCAGAATATCTGTAACACAATTAACTTCCCATTCTTATGTAAATGAGGAGTTTCAAGGTCCCTGATGAAAGCCTGCTTTTTGGCTACAGTTAGCAAATGTATGCTATTAAATGACACATGGAGCCTTGAGCTGAAATTTAGACTTCACTAATTTGTGCTGTGACATGTGCAAAGCTGCTTTGGAGGAATGTGAAACACAGTTGTTTAAATGTATCTGATGAAATGGGGATTATCACCCCTGGCTAGACTGTCATCAGCTGTCTGATTACCTTTGCCTTTTCTTGCGCTTAACAGAAGGAGCATCCTGACAAGCCATTCTTGGGATACATTTACTATTTTATTACTTTGTTGTTCATTAGCCAGTTGAGATTATTTATTTAAAATGGGGAAAGGGTCCAATAGAAAAAGTTACCCTATATTAATATTTTAACGTGTGCGTGTGTTGGTGTGCATGTAGTTAACTTTATATAAAAATGGAAAAAGAAATATGCTGTAAGTCAGGTAGATAAGGTTCATGCAGCTTATAAAGGAAAACAAAATAGCATACATAAATTTAATAGCATGAGTGGGAAATAGAAGTGAGAAAACAATACACAAAATGAAGAGGATGTTACTGAATGGTGAAAGCTTTATTGGTCCTAATAAAGCACTTTGAGATCCTCAGATGGAAAACACTCTATATGTGAAAAGTATTATTGTCTTAGAAGAATGAAACTATATGTCAGTTTAAAAATGCCAAAATGGTATCAGGTGGAGTGAAACGGTCTATGAACCTGAGTTTCTATCACTCATTATTTCAAATCTATTTATAACAATGGAAAAAAGGATAGCTTCTTGGGTTTCATATTCATTTATTTGAGGTTCCTAGGGAAAGAAATGTAGATTAGCCTATTGGAATTATTAGAAATAGGAACTTGAAAGATATTAACATGGGGTAACACATTCCAAAGCTTCTGTAGTACTTAAGTCCCATCTTCAAAAATGACTCAGGGTCCGTCTACGATGGAGTTGGATGATGTAATTTCAGACTCTAATAGACATGCCCACACAAGTTAGCATGCGAAAAATAGAAGTATCACTGGGGCAGCATGAGGTTGGTCCAGCTGCCCTGAGTTCAATCCTGTCTGAGACCCTCAGTACGTACTTAGGCAGCTAACTCCTCCCACCACTTAGGTTGCTATTTCTATTAATATGCTAGCTCTGTGTGAGTTAGTGTATGTAGGACTACTGGAGCTGGAAATTACACCTTCCAACTCCTCTGCAGACATACCATTAGGTACTTAAAAGTTTATGTCCCACTGATTTTAGTTCCAGGCTAATCTTTTCTCTGATTAATGTCACTGAATATAACAGAGACTGGTTTTCTCCTGAGAAGTCTGCTGGTCTGTACAAGGTGAAGAATGTGGTCCATTAGAAGTAGTAAGAGATATATTTCAGGTTTTCAGGAAACATCAGTTTAGTTTAAAATGGCAATTTGGTATTAAGAGATGCATCTCTTAACAACTGTAAACTGATTATTAAATAATTAATATAAGAAATAAGAATTAGCACTTAGCCATTGTGTAGTACCTTACATGTTGGAAATGTTCTATAAACATCAACTAATATTAAACAGCACTTTTTCTTTAGGAGCTAAAAACGTGGAAAAAAACATGGTGTATGCTATGTAGAGCTGAGTAAATAATTTTCAACAAAAGATTTGTTCCAAATTGTGCCTTGTTTTCTGTTCACAAACAGATTAAAAGGGGAAATTCTGACGCCACTGAAGTCAGTCAGTGGATTGTCATTGACTTCAATGGAACCAAGTCTTCACCCTTAAAATTTACAAATGTATTTTCTATTGGAACTTATTTGCAAATTTATTAGAATTGGCCTGCAAATCATTCAAGAACAGTCCACTGTGAGAATTTGTAATACAGATATTACAGTTTCTGCTTTGTTTGTAGGTTACATAGGTCATACAACATTATTTCTATTTCTTGATTGTATGAGTCAAGTAACTAAGAGGCACAGCATAAATAAGGTTCAAATCAAATATATACTTCAAAATGATGTTAAGCAAATATTTGAATGATTAATCTTTAAAATTTGATTTTTAAAATTATTCATACAAGTAAAAGTCAAGTATTCGATTGTTCTCAGAAAGTGACCATGAAAGAATAGCAAATATGAGTGAATCAGAATTTTCTCGTGATTGTGACTGAATAGTTTTGGACACTGTCACGCGGGCTGTATTAGGAGGGGGCGGGCATTTGTGTTGTTTGGCATTAATAAGTCAAAATCATAATAATTCATGTAAGACATGCCATGTCAGGTACTGTTAGAAAGGTTATGATATGCTGAATAAGATGATAATATTTGTGTTCATGTGTAATATGTGTAAGGAAGGTTATGGAGATCTTTGATATCCCTGTATTTCAAACTGTGCTGTGGAAGACACACCCCAGACAGAGAGGCCGCAGGACAATAGCTTGCTTAATAGCCCATTCAAGGCCTTATCAGAAGCCAGAGGCCCGGGAAGAAACTAAAGGCATACCTGAAGAGTTACCAGGATTGGCCCATGTGACTATGGACTTCATTTTGGTTCCAGTAAAGTTCCACAAGCCACATGGCCAGTAACAGAGGGTATATAAGATCAAACCACAGAAACCATTTTGTCTTCGTCTTCGTCTTTGCCTTGTGTCCTTGTTCCTGTCCAGCTGCGGACACACCTCTGGATTAACACACTTTGCAACTGAACTAAAGGACTTAGACCCATCCAGGTACTGGATGTACACCAGAGGGACTATACAAGCCTGCAACTCCACAATTGTTCTAGAAACCTGATGTATATGGACTTTTAAATCATCTGTATGTATCTGATTACTTTAAGCCTTTAACACTTCTCTTATTGTTTGTTTTTCTTTTATCAATAAACCTTTAGTTTTAGTTACTAAAGGATTGGCTGGCAGCGTGGTATTTTGGGTAAGATCCAGACTTATAGTGAACTAGTACTGTGGCTGATCCTTTGGGATCAGAGGGAATCTTTTAGTAAAGAGCATAGAGTTAAAGCAACTGGTCTCTTTATTGGACCTAGTGTCAGTTTTGGGAGCCAGAGACTGAAATGCAGTAAAGGGGGCTGTGTGTATTTGCACAGTGGCTTCTTGATAACCAGTGTGGGGGAATCAGAAGCACTGTTTGTGGCTTGTTGGGAAGTCTGACTGTGGTGTCACCCACCAGTGCTGGGAGAATTTGCTCTCCTTTTGCAGCCTGCCCTGACCCTGGCATTATCAGTAGGCTATCCTGGGCACGGACGGGTTACAGACACATTTTTTCACTAGTCCCTCAACTCTCACCATATTGCACTGTCTGATTTCTCATTGGAGTTGCTAGTTTATTAATGGACGCATACCAGTCAGGTACAATGATGACTCCCAAAATTTGCAAATGTTTTTGCTGTTCTGTAAGAATATACTTTAAAACAATTTGTAAATGATAAAAATTGTTCCAACTATAAGATTTTTGAGGAGAAAAAAATAAAGCAAAGAAACTGTGTGTAACATCCTTAAATTACTCAGTTCTGATGGAGGACTTATTTAGCCAAAACTCCTAATGATAAGAGTCCTGGAGAAGCCTCAACCAATAAGAGCCTTCTTTATTATGTCTCCATTGAAACCAGGCTGGGAGATGGAGCTTAGGAGACAGATGGCCTCCTGTGGCTTTTCAGTGGTTCTCTGGGCTCTACTGCATGTGTAAACTTGGCACTTCAACAGAACAATGCGGTGTGGTGCGATAATCCAGGAGTCCTCGCTTGCAGGTGTCACCATAAGAGGGAGTGTAATGGCCCTGTATGATTTGGCAGTTTGCTGGTTTCATGAAAAAGCAAGAATATTTTACATGTATTGCTGTCCTGTTTTATAGGAAACTCTGTTCCTCCCCATGGAAAAAAGAATTAAAGAGCAAAGGTTAAACTACCTTTATTCTGACATATTTTTGAGATGCATCTTGTGAACATTATCAGCATTACTCATGATGTCAAAGGGGATAACTTTGAACATGATAAAAAATCTTAAGGCAACAGCCAAAATAAATGTGCAAAATATGCCTACAAACGGAACCAAACAAACCAAAATATGATGATAGCATCCGACAGTATGTGACCAGCAACAGCACAACACGAAATATTTCTTTTAAAAAGGAAGAGATAAAGAGAGCTTTAATATGCAGGGTTAAAAGAGGCAAGAACTTATACTGAAATGGCAGAAACAGCAGTAAGCAATGTATCTTTTTTCCTCAACTAGACATTGGCAGCATTTGAGGTGAAGGGACACTGAAGGGAATGTGATCTGAAATTGATTAATTTCCTGAGGCATGATTTCTAGATCATTACGAAGAAAAAAAATCATTCTGAAATTTAGGGTCCCTTCACAGACATAAGTAGTTGAAAGCACCTGAGCTCTAATTAGGAAAGCCCTGAGCACTTGGCAAAATCCATCCATATTAAGGACAGCACATAATTATGTGATTCACTTCATGCATCGGCTTAGTTTCCCTTGACTATGGGACCATGAGTTTGTCTATTGTTTCCATTGCTGTCATTTTAAGGCCATTGAGTTACAGTTAACCTAAAAAAATACGTTTCTGTACATAGAATGATTGAATTTATAATTTCTTATTTGTTTGTAAGTTTTTATGCGGTTAAAGAGATTCCCAAGACATAAAGCCGCAGATTCTTCCACCCTTTCTCATAGTGGTACTGTCAGAGTAAGGTACAACTCAGTCTCGTTAATGGGATTGTTCACAGTATAAGATGTCTATGAATAGCAAGATTACACCCAGAATGGAAAATACTAGTAAAACCAGTAAAACTTTTAAAACCAGTAAGAAACAGCTTCAGGATTGCACTTGAGAAACGAAAATTTTTCACTGGTTTGGACTCAGACATGCCTTACATTTAATAACATTCTCTTTACTTAAAATGTGGTTCTGATGTAAACAGTAACTGTGTACAAAGGAATGTTGTGCTTTAATGTTTATTGGGTCTTCTTGATTTCCAGTTCAAATTTGCTCTGCTTACAAATTCCAAATAAGCATTCCGTTTTTAAGGCTTCTCCTTAAAAATTAATCCTTAACAGTAATAACAAAGTGTTAGTCCAACTTGTTGAAGAAAGTATAAATTATAAATCAATGAATTTCCAACCGTGAATGAACTCATAATCCACCAAATTTAACTCTTCCAAGTGTGAAATAATAACTAATTATTATTATGCTAACTAATAACTATTATTATACTAGCTAATAAACATCACTTTAAATATTGAAATAGAAGTAAATTGTTCTTTATTTCAGTTGTTTAGTAACTGGCTTTAGGTAAATATCTTGAACTCTTGTCAACTAACAGAGAAAATGTGTTCATTTTTATGGCCTAATACTAGTCTTAAATATCACAAATGAGTTAGACAGGGAGTTAAAATAATCTGCTTCAAATTCTTTTTTGAAGATATACAGTATTAAACATGTATAAATCTAAAATGAAAACTGATGTTTTAGAATCTTACCTCCTGCCTTCATAATACTGGGGGGATTTTGCCACATTTGGGAAAAAATAATAGCTTAAAATGAATCTTCTTTCTGTATATGAGTCTTGTTACTTGCGCTACAAATTAGCGTAGCTACAGGTCCCTAATCTAATTTTGGGCTGTAGAGCTTCTAACACTAAAGGTGTAAGTAAAATCACCTAATTAACCAGCATTTTGAATCCATCTAGCAAAATATACCTGCCTGGAAATGAAGCTAGCCTAATATTGAAATATAGATGATTGAAATATATCATTAAAAAAAGATCAGCATGAAAGGTTGAGTCACAGCAAGTGGATATCTATAGAAAGTGGAATGACTACAGAAGGATCCATGCTGATATGTATTTTCAAGTAAAGCCAGTTAAAGTATGTATGCTATTAACACATGTGGTGTGAGTGCATGCAGGAATTTGAGATCGAAACCATAGTTTTTTCTTTCCTCCTTAAGTCAATAGGTAGAAAAAAATGGGCCTAATTTGACATTTTGCTATTTTAGGTCAAAGAGTGAGAGCTTTACAATTCATTTCATTACTGATTCTCTAAAAAAAAGAGATGGCACAGTCATGAGCTAGGAAATTATAATATACTTAAGCCTTCTTTTGTTTTAAGAAGCTGCTTGATCAGATGAAAAAGATGTTGCAATTAAGCATTGGAAAATCAACTTGTATGCCAAAATCCACTGCTATCTGTAGTGTCAGATGCTCAAAAATTTGGAGGAGAGAAAACAAAAATTAAGAAGGAAGGCTACACAAACTGTGACCCCACTAAGATGTATACCAAATTTCATATCTTTCACTTTGCTTCCATGTTTCTTCCCCATTTCATCCTTGGCCTGTTTTATTTTTATTTTTATTGTTTACACTATGGGTAGAATTTTCAAAAAAACATCTTAATCCCACTGACCTATGCACCTAGTTCACTTAATCTCTTTAATAAGTTATTCCTGCAAGCTGTTTGTAGAAGGAGTTGTCTCTCACTGTACTTTTACGTAGTCCTTTGGTACAATTACTACTACTGCTACTATTATTAATAATAAAAATTAATAATTATTTTATCATAGTGGGAAAATATCTACTAGAACTGATTGAAAATGCCAAATTCCTCTGATTTGTTGTGATCTAAGTCTAATTTGAACTTAAATCTCCATAAATGCATTAACTCACTGTACCATCTCGTGCTCTCAAGTAGTTAAAAATGCACTCCACGAATCCATCATAGCATAAAATGTATCTTATGCTGTTCTAAGGTGTAATGTTAACTTGGTAATCTCTGAAGTGGACTTCACAGATGTATATTGTAGCTGAGAAATTTATAACCTTCCATTATTAAAAAAAACAGATAGTCTTGGGATGTAAATATAAATAATAGATTTATTTAGAATTTATTTAGAATATCATATCTGCTATTCTAAAAAAGCTGAACACATACTGTATTGTAGTATAAATAACTTCAGTTCTTCACATCAATCAATGCTGTGTCATTTACTTTTAATATTAATATTTTAGTGAAATTATTTCCTTATTGAGGAACTTCTTTTTATTTTTTATCTCTTTTTTCTTGCTTTAATCAAACATCTCAACAGTTAAAAAATCAACAAAGAAAACACAGGATACAAAGTAGGCACACATGGAGGATAACTGAGATTGCACATCACTGTTGACTAATTTCAACTTTACTGCAACATCATTTCTAGGTAACCTGGGCTTTGCAGTACTGAGTTAGCAACTATTTTGTATTTACTTGGTCACAGTGTATATCTGTATTCAGTTTATGCTTGAACCACTATTGCTTTGTTTCACTTTTATGTCCATTATTCACACCAGTGAGGAGATCTAGGATGGGGAAAACTGGACTCATGGATTTTGATTGGGAAAATGGCCTGTATCTTAGCTGCCCCTATCAAGCATGGTGGCTACCTTCCTTCATGGAACAATAAAAAGAGTCAGAATACCTTCCCAATTGAGCTGAAATGTATCAGGGAGATGAGAAGGCTGAATCATTTCTTGTTTTGCTTCCAGCATTAGAACATATCAAGGGAGAGGAAGTGTTAGATAGGGTGAAAGGTATCCGGGACACATTTCATCAGACTGATTCATTCATCAGATTGGAGCAAGTCTTTTCATGTTTTTTGCACTCTATGCTGAATCCTCTTACTTCTGGTCTCTTTTCAATAGCTACATCCCTTTAATGGTGACATGCCCATGGTGGCCAAGATAGTGGAAAAGCCTTACTAATCATTAGCTGTCTAGCATTTCAGGAAGATAACCAGGTCTCAGAAGCCTCTGATTTCTGTTTTACTAATATGGGGTAACTAAGAGGAGTATGGCAATTTTCAAGGCATGTACCAGATGGTCAACATTTATTTTCTGTCTCTGAATCTCACCTGTTGTCTTATTTTAAGAACATGGAGTTAAAAGCAGGGACCCTAGCCTTTGTCTCATGCTGTTTAATGTAAACTAATAAAATTAATAAAATCCACAATAGGATCATGAAGGAGGCAATTAGCCTTGTTTTCATACCAAGACCTATTTGGATGACTCAGCTGACCTTGTGCTGGTACAACTTTTTCCAAACCTAATCCTGGGTTGGTTGGAGATATTGCATGATTGTGTCTGAATCCTGGCCTATCAGAAGCAGGACAGGAGGTGGGATGAGTGATCATGATATTGTTGTGGGAGATGGGTCAAAAACAGCTATAGAGAATGAATGTTTAGCTAAGAGCTGAAGAAAGGACACAAGGTAAGGAAGAGTTAGTGTCAGCCTTTGAATAAGTGGGTGAGTCCTTGAGGGAAATCATGATGGAATCAGTAGGGGGACAGGAAGTGTAGAGAAAACACTGAATAGAAATCAGGACTCTATTGAAGAAATGAGGCCATATTGGAATGACCAGAAAGCATGGAGGGAAAGAAACAAAATAAATGTTCAAAACCATAAAACATAAAATGGTACAATAGTCATGAGCCCTTTGTGATGTGTTATGTTTAACTCCTATTAATGTCAATGTGAGTTGCACACATATTAAGAAAGTAGATATCTCTGTATGTAAACAGTCATTCATTTTCATATTAAGGGGGAAAAATCAGATGGAAGGCCAATGATTTAAGTTGTAGAGAACACTTCAAAAAGCATTGCACAGGCCATGAATCAGAATTATCTTCAGAAATTCTCATTAATATAAATAAGAATGAGGGTAATTCCTTGTGCATTACGATGAAAACCTAAACATTATTGTTACCAAAAATATCCTTGTCCTCTCAAACAACAGGACCATCAAACATACAGATAATGAATTTTGGTAACTATGTAACATTATAATCTGTAATCTTTGTTCTCCTAACAAAGGAAATCTGTATTATCATTGTTGCAAGACAATTTAGGGCAGGGTTTTTCTATCCTCTATCTAATTGTGGGGTTTTTTCCTGTGTTCTAAGCCGTTTATTTTATATTTGATGCTTCAGGACATACTTTCTGCAGGGTGCATTGAGATTTAGCTGTGCTGTGTGAGTCCCATTAACTTTAATGAGATTGCATGGCTAAAAACCTGGTCATCATGCTGAAAATATTCATGTAAATCCCTTTGTTAGAATTTTTTTAATAAAGACACTTCTGTTAAGGTAAAAACAAAATAAAAATACCTTTGGATTTTTATTTGAATAATATAATTTAAAATATGTCATATTTATTGTTATATTTTATTTTCACAATAGATGTTCCCACTTCCCGGCTCAAGACCTTTTTTGGTGAGAAGGATCCACTTAAGACAGGAAAAATGAGCTGGCATCTTTGGAGAAGGATTGCTAGGGATCTGTTGTGTGCTACCTCCAAAAGAAGATGATTCAGGGGCAGGATGGGACATGTTTTGGGAAGGTCTTTCCTTCTCACAGCAACAACACAAAGGGAAGGACACATTCCTTACACCAGAAAACCAGAAAGAAAGGTAATGCATCTCAGGGGAGCTTGAAAATCTGTGGCCTGACTCAATAATATCATTTCCCAGCTTCTTTCTGCTTATCCCTGGTACAAAGGGAAGCTTCCCCCTTCTAACCAGAAGCAGAGCAAGGTCTTCTCTCTGGCACTAGGAAACTGCTAGAGAACTGGTTTTCAACCTGTTTACCATTGTGAACTGCATGTGCAGCTCTCTTTGTGTTATGTGGCACACACACATACACACAAACACACACATATAGATATACTATCTGTAGAGTCCAGAGGATATCACATGGACTGCAGCTGTGTGCTGGCCATGGATTGAGAACCACTGCGCTAGAATGTGGCACTAAAACCACATCAAGTAGGTGGAGAGCAGCATTTCCTTTAGCCAACTATGAACAGACAAACATTTGAGTCATTAAAAGAATAAGTCTTTCCCTTTGAAGAGGAGATTCACCAGTTTTGGCCCTTCCCAGATCACAATCAAAGCACAATATTCAGGGGTGATGTGTACACTGGCCATGTTTTGATGTTGATAGTTTACCACAGGAGCTAACGGAGACAATGCCTGTCATAAAATAATCCCAAACTTCGTAACCTAAATTTCCACCTTTGTGTTCTCACCAGTAATCTCCAGAGACACAGACACAGCCAGTCATGGTCTGGTCTGCATCTTCAGTCTGGGTATGGACTTTATAATAAATGCACAAACCAATCCCCTAACCGAGTGAGACCACTTCTTTTTCCAGGCAGAAATCAAATTTTTCTCATTACAAGGCAAGAAGAAACTTTTGTCACCTTCCACTCCTGAAAACTCTAGGACCTTGCCAATTTAAAAAATTTACTCATTCAAAACTCTTCCCATACAAGAGATCAATAACTAGAAAAACTAGTGAGGCCACTCGCTAACTATTTAGCACTAAAACACCCTCGCTTATGTCATTGCCCACACAGTTTTCTATGGTTCTTGGTGGGAAAGAAGAAAACTCCAGGGCCAGTAGTAGAAACCTCAGTCTAATACAAACAGATTCAGACACAAAGAATTTCTACAAACCTATGATGATGCCAAGATCTCATTTAGTCTCTGTCATCAGTGAAATGAAGTGATCAAGGGAGATCATGGGATAGACAATCTTTCAGGTAATTAGAACCATGGAGGGTTTTGAATATTAGGACCTTGAACTGGACACTGTGTTTTCCGCTGAAGGTCTCTGCTTTCAGAATGTGAAATCCAAAACCTTGGTGTCCTTTTATACTCTGCTTTCTCTTCAGAGCATATGAATTTCAATACTACTGAATGCTTAAATCACCATGGAGATAATAAATGCCTCTTTCCATTTGCTAATTACCAGTGGTCTGCAACCCAACCTATCAGCCACATCTGGCTATAGATCACAAATTTGTGATCTTCTGGATTTTCTTCTATATTACATTACACTACATTACAAACAGTATGTAATTTTGCTGCTCCTGGCCATATAGAAAATAATGTTAGTTTCATATTTACCAATCTATGATAAAATACACTGTATATTTCTTTCAAAAAGCCACCAAAGATATTAATTCCAGCCAATCCTGAACCATTCTGTTTAGAACACATATATACGTATTTTGTTTCTGAATTTTAAATCACCTCTTCCTCTTGTATGTAAGGGAGAGGTATAAAACCTGGTTGGGCTGTGATAGTACATATTCAGTATTTCTGGCTGGGTGATGAATTATAGTTAGAGTTTAATATTGGATACACAGATCAAAATATAATCTCTTTAAAATAATCTATTACTTAGTGTTATTCAGAGACATGATACAATGGTAAAGGAGCATAATACATAGAAAATAAAAGAAAATTTAATGGTAATGTTATAATTTAATTTAGATCATTCTAATACTTATGTAAAAAGGCATACATTTTAAAGAAATTACTGAAATATTTTGACTGCAGTAATCCCTGTCAAATAGCACTTCACTATCACCTGGTTTACACCCATTACAATATCTTGCCCTTTATTTGAATGACCATACTAAATATAGGTCCTGTTGATGTAGCTGGATTTGCACACTCACATCCTTGAATCTACATGGCCATATAGGTAAAGGAGTCTGCCCATCTGGAGCACATTGCAGGATGGTTACCACAGTGATCTTCATTCACTGCTCTGGAGAGTAAATAAAGGATGAAAATATGTTGGAGGTGTTTCTTTTTTCCCCTTCTATTATTGAAAAGTTTGGGATTAAAACATAAGGAATGTTTTAATTTAAAGCAAAAGAATTTCACAGTCATGTTTTTTACTGGGAATTGATTTTAATGTAATCTTCTTTGTCTCTGCTTTAAAAAGAGTGGACCTAATTCTGCTGGAAATTATACAGATGGAACTGAAATCAGAATTTACTTCAGCATCTGCAAGCACACTAATCGTGTTGACCATGATTTTGTTTATTGTTTTTTTTCCTCTTTAGGAATTCCAGACCAAGAGCTACTTACCAATATTAATTTGAGACTTTTCAATTATCTTACTTTTCAACTGATGTGATTTATATGGAATTTGATCGGACCAGTTGTACTGGAGAATATTGTTTTTTTCTGCATTTGCATAGTAAACATACTTCTTTAATGAAAATGAAATTTAAATAAGTAATTCCTATAGATCATTACAGACATTATTAAGAGCATGTGCCAAGATGATAGATAGTATGCCAAGCTGTGTTTTTTTTTTTAAGGCTAAAAAAAGACAAATTTGTAAGCAGACCAAGAGGCATGGGGTTGGGTGAAAGACCAGAAAAAGTTATTGTACCACTTTGAGCTGTAACACCAAATTTGCAAATTAAAGACAGGGTCTTGCTAGGAGAGAAAAATAAAAATATGCTACATGGTTTAGGGATTAATGAACATACCTCTAAGCACAGGGACAACTATCTACTAGAAATTACCTTCCTGCCCTCCAACCTGCCTCAAATGATTAAGGTTGTAAAATATATTTCCAATATCTACACATCCAAACTTGCAAGAAGAGAAATATGAGAACTAGGAAATAATTCAAAGCATATTTTTATTAGCACCTCAAACCTCAGAACAGTTTTAGCTGTTTTAAACACCATTAAAGCAGTTTGCCGTGTATCAAGGTAGGAATGCACTACAGGTCTCTGTGTGTGAAATAGCTAGGGTGAGGATCTAAAACACAATAGCTAGCCCACACTATCTCCTCATGTAAAAATCCTTATTCCATAGTAAGAGTGTCTTCTTGCTATTAAGGTTAATCCAGTTCCACAGTATATTAAACTAAACAATACGGGTATGTCTACACTGCAAAAAACAAACAAAACTCAAGGAACTGAATCTCAGAACCCAGGCCAATTGACTTGGGCTTGCAGGACTCAGGCTAAAAATAGCAGAGTAGGCTTTTGGTTTTGGGTGGGAGCCCAGGTTTTGAGACACTCCTCCTCAGCAGATTTCAGAACCTGGGCTCTAGTCTAAGTCAAAGGTCTATGCTGCTTTTCTTAGCCCTGCAGCCTGAGCCTCACAAGTCTGAGTCCCTTGTGACCCAGAGTCTGAGACTCAGGTGTATGGTTCTTTTATGGCAGTGTAGACAGATCCACAAAGGCCCTCCGAGCAGAATAAGAATGTTCCCATAGGGAGTTAGCATGGAATAGCTCTTCTGAGCTTTTTCTCCATATAGAAAAGCCCGGGAGAAAAGATTGAGATCATTCAGTAATGATGCTGCTGCTTTCTCCCAGGATATTATGGTCCCCCTTGCACATAAATAATAAATATTAACGAGAAGAAATACAAGAAGATTGCTGATCTGATCTGGTATGTCGTTATATTTGCTTTATTTGAAAAAGAAAATTTATATATTTGAAGTACCAGGTCCAAATAAAAGGCAAGCATTTATTGAAATCACCGGCAAAAAATGACTTCAAGCCGTGCAGCTTTTGGCCAAATGTTACATTACATTACAAAGCAATTTCAATGATAAAATGGAGCAAAGAAGACAAATAATGGGGGAAAAAAAAGTCAGCTTCCCACTCCCACAACTCTCTCTCCCATGTTCAGAGCCAGACTGATACTTATGGTATCATTAACTAGGCAGCAGAGGATTCCAAAAAGGCAAATGGAGAGTATGACAGGGATAGTGCCCAAGTGTAAGACACCCCCTTGATTCTGATATAGTGGAATGATCCGTGGGTAAGGAGGTCATTGGTCCTGATTTAATTTGGACAGTTCCATTATTTCCTATGATTTCCTGCTGCCCTGTGAACGTCTTTTGAGACCTGAAAGTTTCTGGGTTTTATTCGTTTAATTGGTCAAAATGTTCAGGTTCTTCATAACTACAAAATGTTTGGACAAAACGCATTTCAACACCAAAATGAAACCTGTTGCAGACACATCACAAGTGTTGCACAAGTTCAACCAAAGCCAAAGCTTGTCATAACTGTCAGGCAACAATATTGTAATTAGGGATGTAAATGGTGAAATGTTTAAATGTTTAAATGGTATTCAGCTGTTTAAACGTTTTAAAGAACTGAGTACTGATTAAATTGGGGGCAGGAGAGCAGCAGCAGGGCTGGTTCCCTGCGAACAGGGCGGGGGTACAGAGCCCAATGCCCAGGGGATGGGGGATCCACAGCTAGGCAGCACTCACTTGGCAGTGAGGAGTCGAGCCCAACACAGCTCCACTCCCACAGTGTTTAACCGTTTAAACATTCTATTTTTAGAACATTTAAACAGATTTTAATTAAACTCATTGTTTATTCCTTATTGTAACGTGAGTCAGATGACTCAAATGCCCTGTGTAGCTAATGCAAAGCTAAAACTCCTTCAGGAGAGTACCCTAACCACAGAGCCATGATTCCAGGCATAGATTGTCCTCAATCTCTTCTATTGAAGCTAATGCACTGTGTACAAATAATCAGAGTCATTGGATCGGGGGACTGGATCCTGGGTCTGCCGTCTCCCAGATGAGTATCTTAACCACTAGGCTCAGAGTAATGAGGCAACACTCCCTTTATGTTAGCTTACCTATGGGGACTCAATCTAGCAGGTGGCCTCTTAGTACACCTATTGGATCAGGTCCTGCATGTGAATTAGGCACCCCAATGGCTATCTTACATGGTTTGTGAAACTCCGGAGCATATATGATCAGATACCTAGCATGAGGCAAAAACATAGGTGCTGAGGGAACTTTTTGCTGCAGAAATAAAGGTGCCAAGTGCATTTAGGCAGAGTTCAATCAGAGTTGTATGAATCTAAATGAAACCTAAAACTGGGATTTAGGAGCCTTAACTCAAATGTAGGCACTGTGGCAAACGGCCGGCTTCTCCCTAGTGGGTCTCGCACTTCTGCCTCTCGTAGTGGGCCAAGATGTTGCTGGTCACCCCATCTTCCCAGGGAATGGGGTAGGGATCCGGGCCCGCCCACTCCTCCAGGTCCCAGCCCAGGGGCCCTCTGAGTAGCAGCTATGTGTTGCTGGCACCTTCCTTGCAGCTGCAGGCTTTTCCCCTGGGCTTCTCTCCCCGCTCTGTCTTTCTGGCTTCTTGAGGCTAGTACCTTCTTCAGGACTCCACCTCTCTCTCACACACTGCTGTACTCCATTCTGTTCTCCTCCACTTCACACACTCCTCTGCTCACCACACACCTACCATTCAACTCCACACTGTCTCTCAAGAGTAGAGGGTTTTTATAGGCACCTGGGTGGGGCCTTAATTGGTGTCAGATGACTCCAATTACCCTTTGGCTAGTCTACAGGGAATAAAGCCTGGAGCATTCTAGCACTCACATAGTGCCCTTCTAGAACTTTCCTTCTTTGCTGCTCCTCTTGCTGCTTCTGCTGGGGTGCTCCCGGCTCTTGGGGGCCCTGCTAGCTGCCCCCCCCAGGGGGGATAGGGTGAGTGAGTGGCCACCCCACTGCCACTGCCACCACCCCTGCTGCTTCCAGGGTCCTGCTGCTGTGAGCACCCTTTCCCCCCCTTCTCTGCTGCCATTTGCTTCTTCTCTTGCCCCCACTTAGGGGGCACCCCTGCCCTTCCCCTTTTCTTCCCCTATTGCTGCCCCTGCTAGCTTGCTCACCCCCTCCCCTGTTGCTGCCCCCCCTGCAGTTTGTCCCCTCATCTCTTTGGTTTGTTTGTTTGTTTGCCCAGGCCCTGCCTTGGTTTGTTCCCTGCCCCGCCCAGCCCTAGCAGCTTGCTGCTGGGCCCCATCACTCCCCTCCCCTGCCCACTGCTGCTTCCCCCTGATCTGACCCCCACACTCTGCCCCTGGCAGCTTCCTAATTGATCCCCCCTTTTTCGTTGACCCCCCCACACTGCACTCCCCCATGTTGCTTTAGCCCTGCCCCACCCCTGTGCAGCCGGAGGAGCCGCTATCATATCTTGGGCTGGTGAGTGCTCCGCCCCTACCCAGCTTGTCCCCCCGTACCCTCTTGTGCTGGTGCCCTCCTCTCCTGCTTCCAGCCTAGCGGGGAGGAGTGGTCACCCCCCCATCCCCTTCTTCCCCTTCCCTCCCTGCCTCCTCTCCCTCTCCACTTTCCCTCCCCCTCCCCCTTCCTCTCCCCCCACAAAATGCCAAACCCACCCCTACCCCCTCCCAAGATGGCGGGTGTGTCTGGGGCCGGGACCCTCTCCCTAGATGCTCTTGCCCTTCCCTGTCATCTTGAGGCCCTCTCCCTGCCTATAACAGCTGGTCCTGCCGCCTCCCTTGAGCTGCCGGGTGTCTGTCCCCAGGCGCCGGCGGTGGACAACTCAGGGAGGGACACCAGGGACTCTTCCGCCGCCACGGCTCCTGCCCCCCCGATCCGGGGGGTGCACCCTCGGCCGGGAGGAAAAACCAGGGAGGTAGCAAAAAGGGTAAAGGCCCAGCCTGGAAAGCAGTGCCTCCCGCGGGTAGGGCCCCTCCTCCTCACCCTCTATCCTCTCCCGCTGTCCCTTCCACCAGCTCTGGGGCCTGCTGCTTCCAAGTCACCTGCCCTGACCACTGCCTCCAGCACCATCCCAGGTAGCTGGGGCCCCTTCCCCACCCTTACCAGGAGGCATGGGATCCGGTGCCTCCTGGTTCCTGCCTCAATCCACGTGGAAACCTATGTGCGGGCGATGGCGCGGGTGGTGGGGTCCACGACCGTGGTGGCGGCCTCCCGAATGTATGGCAAGGTGGTCTTTTTTCTGGTGTCAGAGGCCGCCGCCCAGGAGGCAGTGGAGACGGGCCTGGCGGTGGGGGGCGTCCACGTCCTAGTGGAGCCCCTGGAGGACCTGGGTGTACGGGTGGTCTTTTCCTCCATCCGGCCCTTCTTCCCCAATGCCGCCCTTCTGCCTTTCCTCGCCACCCTGGGGAAGCCCCTCTCCACCATCAGCCCGCTTACCCTCGGCTGCAAGGACCCCGCCCTCCGCCACGTCCTCTTGTTCCGCAGGCAGGTGCAGCTGCAGCTACTGCCGGCAGTGGCGCGTGGCGGGGAGGCGCTTGAGGGGTCATTCCTGGTGCCCCATCAGCCCAGTCTATTATGCTATGGGGGAGGCCCGGTGCTACCTCTGCCGGGCCTGCCAGGGACATCAGTTGGCGGCTCCTTCACGGAGCCGTGAGCACGGGCACGTACCTCGTGCAGTTCACCTCCCACCCCGACACCTGCACCTTCTGCGGCTTGAGGGAGACCCTGGCGCACGTATCTCTGGAGTGCGCCAGGCTGCAGCCCCTCTTCCGGCTCCTCCAGAACCTCTTGCTGAGGTTATGGCTGCACTTTTCCCCTCACTTGTTCATCTATTCACACCCCATCCATGGCCCCACAAAGTCGTGGGATCTCCTCGTCAACCTCCTCCTAGCCCTGGCCAAACTCGCCATCTAGAAGACCAGGGAGAGGAGGTTGGCAGGGGGGGCTCTTTGCGACTGTGGGGTCTATTTCCCTCCTCAATTCACGTCTCCGGGCAGAGTTCCTCTGGGCGGTGTCCGCTGGCTCCCTGGACACCTTCGAGGAGCAGTGGGCGCTGTCCGGGGTTCTCTGCTCGGTGTCCCCTTCTGGTTTCCTACGTTTGACCCTGTGACCCCCACAGGGGGTTTTTCCATTTGTTGTCCCCCGTAATCAGTTGGACCCGGGTCCAGTGGCTCTGTCTCTAGGCTGAGGGGGGGAGCCTTTAGCGGCTCCCTACTACCTACCCCGGATTCAAATAGGAGAACTTTCCCAGTGCCCTCTGCCCTTGCTATACCACAGCACCTAAATATGGGGTTCAGGCAACAAAGTACCTTTGTGAATCTTGGCATTTATCTCTAGATGACAGTTAAGCTGATATAAGCAGCCACAGGGTTGCTCTCACTTACACATTAGGATGATCCAGCAGCTGGCTCACCTCAGGAGCAGGCCCTATGCCTCAGGATAAGAATAGTTGTGTTAGCTAATATTATATATTTCTAGAAGGTTTTGCATTTTTCCTAAGTTATATAAATATAACCTATTTTCCCAGAATGCTTTGTACTCTTGTTAAACTTTATAGTGGAAATTAGTGAGCAGGTAAACATGGCATATGTAGAATATGTCAGAAACAAGATGTATGTTTTGTTGAGATGTGCCTAATATGAACTATATGCTAGCTACAGTTGATGAAGATGTCTCTATGTTGTACTGATAGCTAGAATGTTATTGTGTGCTAGGTACACTGTGTTAGGAGGATTGGTACTGATGTCTTTGTACCCGAAAAACTGTTAAACTAGATAAGAAAAGGGGAGAAAGATCCATAGTAATACAGTAGAATTTATGGAATTTTCTGTCTATTATAAATAAGAAGGGAGCCAAGTTGCGTTCACAATTCGAAGCAAATTGAAACAGCTGCAGGACTGTTCTCCAGAGCTGGTATGACCCTCTCTTGTTTGTGCTGATTTATGTATGTTTAATAAACTTGACTGAGCTAAGTTATCTGACATCTTGTTAATCAATACTATAAACTGAACCACAAATCAGCAGCTATAGGTGGCCTATAGCTGCTATTGCTGAGCTCAGCACAGCTGAGAATCTAGAGCTCTTGTATTCACTTCTATGAAGAATTCAATCCAGTAATTAATTTGTAATGAAAGAGGTGTCAGGCTCAAGCAGTTCTTTTACTTTCATAACTGATGTATCAAGGGCAGAGGTGCCAGGGTGATGAACTGCCGAGCCTAGAGATGCCAGGGCTCAAGGATGGCATGCCTTGGAATGAATTATGTACTGGTTTGGTCTCATTTATTCAGTTACACAGGCACCCATTCTTTCCTGTATTTCATGTTTGGTAAGTGTATCAGTTCTCCAAATAGTGAATTACCTGTTAA
The DNA here is from genome assembly GCA_007922155.1 of Mesoclemmys tuberculata. Classification (NCBI taxonomy): domain Eukaryota; kingdom Metazoa; phylum Chordata; order Testudines; family Chelidae; genus Mesoclemmys; species Mesoclemmys tuberculata. Next base: position 42,908,403 of record ML675618.1, on the reverse strand, counting down.
GCACTAAGTATAAGATAATGCTAGAAGAAGTTTGACTTTGTTTTCTGAATAATGCATAGCATACATTGCAAGTCTGCTAGTGCTAGCAGATGAACACTGTGAAGTGGTGTCCGATTACCATACAGTGTTTTTATTCAGTTTCTAACATGAATTCTGAAGATTTCTTCACCAACCCATTTTACAGTTGGAAAAACCTGTTGTTGTTACCACTCTGCTGTTTGTCAGTAAATCTCTGCTTTGCTTTATGACGAACACAAGTAAATTCCTTGTATTAAACCTCATGAAAATGAAACATCCATCATTTTGCATAACAGATTGGGTTTTTGGATAGAAGACTTTTCTTTGATGCAATTGAAAGCAAGGGTTTCAAGTGCCATCTAACCCAATGACTTTGTAGTTCTCAGTAAAATCTGAAAATTCATGAACGCCCCCCATTGGTAAGAGATTATTCACTACTTCATTCATCTAATTTCTTGTGGCATTTTCATATTCTTCTTCATTAAAATGGTACCATCTGGTTACTTTAGAGCTAAGGAATATAGCTTTATTTCTCAAAACGTTTCTACTTAATTTACATGTAGCACATTTATTTGGTATACGGCAAAACTATAAACATAAAATTGTTATATTCCAATGAGACTTTTCAGATGGTGCATTATATAATTGGGCTCCATGAAGTTCTTGATCACATTGCTCGCCAACAGCATTGCTTTTGTTTATTTTTCCCATCCCCAGTTCTGCTGTCACGTTGGGAGGAATGTTCCAGGGAACTATACCAGTGTGCTTATGTGATGGAAAAATATCTGCTTCTTTAGGACAGAAATCTGTCATGTAGATCTGTGGGAAAATGTTTTCTATCACAAGTACCAAAATTACCCTGTTAAGGATGTAAAGACTGACGATTAACGTCTGAACACTAATCTGTTTTAGAAAGAGGACATTTTCTTCCACACCAGCATACTACTGCTAGGTTTTATTTATTTATTTTCTATTCTTTTAGGTGAGTAGATCTCACACTCAAAACTTTAGTTTGTCTGAATTTCTTTGAATATTTCTAATGGGTTCAATCAATATTACTGGGAGGGCTACATATTTAGTTGGAGCAGAACCCCAAAGTTTTGTACAACTGTGCCGACCAGACAGTTTTTTACCCTCCATAGATTAAGAGAATGCAACAGATACAGATGAAGAATTTATATGATGTCTCTTAAAATCTGACTTGAAAAATTGACTTGGACATGAACATTGCCAGATGAACTAAAAACTGGATGCAGGACAACAAACAAAGTGATAAGCAGCAGTCCATCAAATTGCAAGGAGGCTTTCAATGGAGAGCCACTGGGATTAGTGTTAAACCTGATCTAATTGAACATCTTTATTACTGATCTGGAACAGCTGGTAAATAGCACATAAATTAAATGTGTAGATTATACTATAGAGGAAGGTTTTGCAAACTCCAGCAAAGTAAAAATAAATAATCCAAAGGGATTTAGAGATGTTAGATAATAACAACATGAAAAAATGCAATACAACACATCTAGGGTAGCTATTCTTGTGTATCTATCACCTTCCTATATGACCTCTCTCCTGCCTCCATCTGCCTCTCTGGCTTTCTTCAGTCTACTCCCAAACACACACACACTCTCTCTCTCTCTCTCTCTCTCTCTCTCTCTCTCTCTCTCTCTCACGCGTACACATTAGTATCGTATGTTCTTACCTGCTGGTTTTGCTTAGAAAATGAGATACTGCATGTTATAGAAATTGTCATTTTTTTATTTGGCTTTTACTTGCATTCCCAGGCAGAGTGAGTTGCAATAATATAAAAATATTATAGCACTCCCATTGTCTCTCACAGTCATGTAAAAAGAATTGTTAGTATATTGACCCTAGTACCCTTAGAAATTTTTGAAGCTATGTAAAGGAAAGACAATAAAAATTCACTAAGATGAATTATAAGAGCAACATATGAGGTTACTCGATATGTAAAATATAGTTGGCTGGACGTTGTAACTAAAACCACAAGTAAAGAATGTAAGAGGAACAAAACTGAAATTTTGCAGGTGTAAATAGAATGTTGACCACAGACGTGACATCAGTGTAATATATAATGTCAAAATGAAATGATTGGTTGAGAGTCTTATTTTGAACTTGAGCTAGACTATTGTTAAATAGATCAAGATGTTATGCTTCTTTATGGTTGGAAATATGGGGCATAGTGGAATTTGTAAGTTGTTAAAAATAAGCTGACATTTGTTAATGACTATATGGCACCAAATAAAAGATGTAACTGTAGCAAGGTGCTGTGGCCTACCTTGGAGCCTGGGCCTGAGGAAGGGTTGAGACGTCCCTGGGCAGAACAGGGACCTACAGGCCAAACTGCCGGCAACAGAGCAGCAGAGCCAAGGCAGGAAGTGGAACTATCAAAGGCCGGCCTAGCAGCTCAGTAGAGGACATGCTGCTGCTGGAGGCAGACGTGTCTTCCTGAAGGCTTTGGCCTAGGCATGATCCAGACCCAGCGGCTGTTTGGCACAACTGCCCAGCAAGTGGAACATCCAAAACCTGCCCGGATTGCTGGGCCCAAGTGACTGGATAGGGCCACTGGGCCCTAGTGACTGGAGGTGGCTGCCGAGCCTGAGTAGCTGGATTGAACCACCCAAGACTCTTGGGTGGGAAATACCCCCTGAGACTGACCCTGACGTGGAAGAGCTGCCTGATGCCAGGGACACCCAGGAGCTGACAGAACCGTGTGGACTGGAGGAACCCCTGTGACCTGGAGAACTGCCCTCTACTGACAAGCCAGAGGGGTTTCCAGACCTGTCGACGGTGAGGGACTTGTGGGACTGCTGCTTGCTTTCTTCCTCAGTGACCCGGAGGGACACTATGACCTGCAGGTACCTGGGGATAGGGTGGGAGGAAGTGGCCCAGGGACAGCCGATAGGAAGTGGCTGAGGCAAGGGTTAGGCCTCATCAGTGTGTTACAGTTGGATCCCTGCTGACTCAGTGGCAAACGGCTTTGCCACTGATAGGGCCCTGGGCTGGGATGCAGTGGATTGGGTGGGCCTGCATCCCCCAGCCCCTCTTCCCTAGCCATCCTGGGAGTGCTTGATACCCTCCGAGTTTGGGAGACAGAGGGTCCCGAGCTCTACCTGCCCCACCTGCCCGAGGGCTGGGTGCACCAGACTGCTGCACTAGCCCCACCTGTGGGAAGGCCTGTGGCTATAGACTGCTTGCCTGCCCCACCCTGCCTGAGGGCTGAGGGCACCAGCTCGCTTACTAGCCTGTCTGTTGGAAGGCCGGGGATAAGACCCCAAATCAGCCCTGCCCCATGGGAGGGCTGGAGGGCTACAGACTAGGAAGGAAGCCTTCCCCACTAGGGCTGGGGCTAAAGACTTGTAAACGGGCACTGTTTATTTCCCTAAAGGAAGACGCTGTGGGCTTCCTCGGAGCCTGGACCCGAGGAAGGGTCACGATCCCCAGCCAGACTGTGCCACAGTCTTACAGTAACTATGTAGCTTAAAAATACCTAGCAGATCATAAATCAGCTTGGGTCAGCTGCGGTCTGATCTCTGGCTACGTTTTGCCACTGCATAAATAGCTGTCATATCTGTAGTGAGGGCAACCTGATTTAATACACCAATTTAAACTGAACTACTCAACATCTCATTACTTAATAATCGAGATTGAACTGATCAGTTACAGGATGGAGCAGACTAGCTATGTCCTCATGCAATTGTAATGCTTGACATTTCCTCTTCCAGCTGAAAAAGGAAGGAGGCATTTTTCGACACTTTAGCAATCTGTACTGAAGATGAGTAATGGATCTACAGCTACATGTACACTTTGAGCTGTGTGTGTGTATCCCCAGCTTATGTACATATACTTGTGGTGGATCTGTGACATGTCTGTGCCTAGGGTAGGCCATCTGAAAATGCCAAGGTCAGGGCAGGCTGCAAAAGGAGAGCAGATTCTTACAGCACTGGTGAATAACACCAATTAGACTTCCCAACCAGCCACAAACAGTGCTTCTGATTCCCCACACTGGTTATTAAGAAGCTAAACAAAACTACACTGCCCTCTTTACTGCATTCCAGTCTCTAGCTCCCAATCAGCCACTAAGTCCAATAAAGAGATGTTATTGAAAAGCCACATTTTACAAAAAAGTTCTCCTGACCCTTTGGTGTCAGTATGACCAACATGATCATCAATGTGAGTTTGAATCTTACCCAATATACCACACTACCAGCCAATTCTTTAGTAACTAAAACTACAGGTTTCTTATAAAAGGAAAGAAACAAACTATAAGAGAAATGTTAAATGATTAATGCAATTAGATACATACAAATGATTTGAAAAACCATATATATCAGGTTTTTATTAGAAGTGTGGAGTTTGCAGGCTTGTATAGTCCCTTTGGTGTACATCCAGTACCAGGATGGATCTCAGTCCTTTGTTTCACAGCTTCAGTTGTGTACATGAGATGATCCAGAGGTAGACATGAAGACTGAAGCCTGACTAAAGACCATATAGATGTGGTGCAGTTGCCTTTTATAGTGGATTGCAAACGCTAGCCCTCAGCACATGGCATGGAAAAACCTCAGAAGTCCCCTCCCCTGTCTGTAGGGCATGCCCTTACATATCCTGGTGACTCAGCAGGTGAAGCCCCCACTTCTCCCCTTGGGCCCATTGTACCTGTGTGTTTTCTTAATGGGCCATTAAGCCAGCTAGTGCTGCAATCATTTCTAGGGGTGTCACTTAGAAACACAGCAGAAGTTGAAATACAGGTATGCCTTACATTTTTGAACCTACATTACAAATATGATACATACACAAAAACAATATCATCACAATGAGCAAATTATAACCTTTTTAAGAGTACCTGACATGGATATCTCATATGAATTATTGTAATTTTGACAAATTGATTTTAAATGGTCCCCCTAATCCAGCCAGCCTCACAGGTTCAATCAGAGCTAACACATCCATAAATAGTAATGAAGCTGCGGTAGAATGGACAGCAGTGGCAAAGGACAAATACTCCTGAAAGTGGCAGGTATCTTAACTTGGCACAGCTTGCTTCCAGTGGGCTGCATAGCTATTTATACTCACATTAGCTCTCACTAAGCTACCACAAGTATGTGCACATGAGCTGGGGAATCACACCTTTAGCTTGCAGTGTAGAAGTAACCTAAAAGGTAACTACCTTGCTTATTCAGGATAGATGCCCTCTGTATGTGTTAATGTGTGTTAATGTCCTCACAAACTTTTCCGAATATTTTCACTTTCCCACTAGTGTCTCCTTAAGCTTGAGCCAGCTGCTTTTCAGATGTTCATCACACCCAAGCAGAATGACATCTAGATAAGTTGCGTGTACCTGCTGGAAAAAAAGCCCAGTGCTGGGTGTTGTCAGAATATATTACAGATGACATTGGAGTCCATGGTGTTTCAAAATCTCCCCTAGTGGTTTTAGGAGGGGGAAAGGATTACTTTTAGCAGTGTTGCTTCCTTTGTTACTTAACTAGTAAAATACTGTTCTAACCCTTAGATAGCATAAAAGGGAGGGAAAACACCTTTCATTTTATGTTACTTTTACAGTTACTAAAACCCACAAACATCTACCACTTAGTAGCACAGATTCATCACCTGTAGCTTCTAATAGAAGCTCTTTGCTATCAAAAAGTAGCATAATTACACACACGGTAACCATGAATTACATAACACAACTGTCATGGATTGAAACTGATAATCTAAATTGGTCCATTCCAATTAGTTTGGTACAAAAGCTTAAAGAGTTCTGTCATTGTGTAAACTATTTGGAGGAGTTATACAAGCACCAAAGGGAACAATGTTTCTAAGAAAAACAAGCTTCTGAATTTTCACTGTGGATTTATGAGTTGTTTCAGAAGAACTATGCTGAGATTCCCAGAAGCCTTAATACTCAGAAATGAGACAATGAGTTGCCATTTGAGCTTAAAGGTAGCACATTGATCAAGTGCTCTTCATTCTTCATCTTCTCCTGAAGGCGACATTTTATTCTCTATTCCAATTCTTAACATCATATTAATGGGAGGCAATGAAGAGAATTGTAGGACAAATTTGAAAAGAAAACAGAGCAGCTGATAGATATTGAGATACAAATGTTCCTTTAGTCTCTTTAAGAGGTTATAATCGTGTTACAATCTAAATGTTTTTAGTGACTGTGGCAAATATAGTTCAACAAGGGACAATGAAATGCATTAAAAACAATATCACTTATTCTATGTTAACAATTTTTGACTTATCACTAAATCAATAATAATCACATTGCTTTTTATGAAGTTTTATGAAGATTTCTGTGAGTGTAACATACGTAAATATAATAATTATTTATTTTCATATTTTGGGGAAGGTGGGTGGGAAATAACCTCATTCCCATAATGGCACCACATGGATTTCTGTGAGAGGAGAGAGGAAGGATATTTGCCTTGTCAGACATTGTCCTTCACAGGTCCCTGATTTCTGAAAGAATTAATTTCACTGAGGACCACTGAGTTCAGTCCAAGTGATTATTGTAATCTTTATGTGACTGCTCTAGCTCTGCAACACACCTTTTCCTTGCACATCTGACCTATTCCCTGCACCCAAGCAGGAGGAAGAAACCGAAGCTACTCTGGGGATAAAGGGTCTTTGCCTACTACTCCAGGGCTTTACACAATAGCAGCTGCCCTGAACTTTTCCTTACCATCTGTTGCCAGTTTCAGCCCTAGGCTCCAGATTTCAATGGCTTCTCCTTCCCAAGTGTGTTTCAGATCTTCTGGATTGTGTTTTCCCCACCCCCTTTTTTTTTAAACAGTTTGTCTAGAAATTATTCTGGAGAAGTTCTAGGGCCTCTGTTATACAGTAGGTCAGACTAGATGATCACAAGGGACTCCTTTCTGACATTGGAGTCTATGAATCTGGTGAAGATCTTTAGAAGATCCTTGTGGAGGAGGCGGACTTGCTTTGGGGAGATGGAAGGGAAAGAAGTCCCAGTCCCAGTCTCAGTTCAACCTCCATGCCTTCTCTGCAATGTTTGTGTGGCCTTATCCTGTATTTCCTCTTGGAGCACTACTAGAGAGATTAAACTCTCAAAAAGATAGCACATAAGCCTTCACATGGCAATCAGTCAGTGGTGCTTGTAGGAAAGTACATACAAACCAGGAGGCATATTGAAGGGACTACCCAGGTTGAAGGTGCCTGTCTCCTGATAGCCAATCCAGGATTGGCTTCCATCACTTCCTTTGGAAGACTTTTAAACATTCTAACAGCCATGCCTTTTCTCAAATTCACGGCATTGCAAAGTTATACACTCTTGCTCCAGTCAAATTCCTTTAATTCCTAGTACTACAATATCATATTATCCTTAGTTATAATTTAGTCACACTGAATGTTGTTGGTTAATTATGTTATTTAACATATTGCTGCTTCACAGCATATGGTACCTATGGATAATGGTGTTGTTTTTTTAAATATTTTTGTTTATAAGGTTACTAACATGAATCAGAAATAGATGCTCTTAAAATCATTGCCTTCAGTAGCGCTGAAAATCAGGTGTGTATAGCCTAACAGATTAATATTCCAGACAACATATTTTCTCTTTAGCCTATCTCTGCACATAATCTACCAATAAAGTGTTGAAACAGCTGGCACATCCATCTCTGTCTCATTGTTGGACCAGCCTTCACTGTATGTTCCATGCATAGTATGGATGTTGAGAGTATATGAATGTATGAAGTTCAACAGCTACGTCTAATTTAGTGCCCCAGTCCTGCAGAAGGATACACACAGGCAGTCTCTTATACCTGACAGGATGCTATAAGGCACAATTTACTTCCATGTGGATTCTTTTGCCAGAATGGAATCTTATATTATAAATCCCTCAGGACATGCACTGTATATTCCTCATTGTTTGCATATCACTAGTCACAGTCACCACTTAATAAATAATAATTAGACCAACTTGCTCTAAATCTGAAGATTAGATTTGCACACCTAGTGAGTGACAAGATTAAATATACAAATGAAGTCAGCACACACAAATCTTTAACTAGTAAAATAAAATGTAGGACTGTCCTGCATGGAAAATACAAGAAGGCATCCTTGTCTGGTAAACAACCAAAACAGATCATAGGTCTCCTAATCCACTTGATCAGAATAAGGGTACCAAACCCAATGTTTTCTTTACACACCCTTCGGTTTTTTGAATATCTCTCTGGTAAAATGGTGTCAGAGAATGCATATTTCCTTATACAGTCAGACTGCTAAATTTCAAATGGTATTACTATCAAACAGGAATATTGCATTTTCCCCTTTCTCCTTGGTGTAGGTGAGAGTAATTTTGCATTTCCATCAGCAAAATAATTCTGAGTTCTCTCAGGATACTGATTGTTGGAGGATTAGATTTAATATGGATTTCTGGAGGGGTCAGGGTCCCAGATATAGCACTCTCTTCTTTCATATCATTATCTGAATCTGAGTTCTGGACTGTAAATTTGAGGAGAAACTTTTGTTTCTAATCTTCTCAACGATGCTAATAAAGAGGCATTCAAACTTCATCCACAACACCGTTACTAGCAGGCACTTTGTTTGGTGTGTTGCTAATTACTATGCCATTTATTGAAATGGTGCAAGGCAGATTTCCCACTGTTGTCTGGGAGAGGAGAGTTCTGAGCACTGTCAAATAACAATAATAAAAAACGTAACTAATTAAACACTTTGGAATGGTCTTGGCCTTCCCTGCATGTCAGCTTGCAGCAGCCACAGTACAAAGGGCCAAGCAGGTTGATGTCCTTTTATTCAATATTACACTTTCCATTTTAGCTATTTGAGTTGTAATTAGCATAGATGGCAGAAGGTTTAATATGTTTTGTTTATCTCACCATCCATTGGTGCCCACAGGAGGTACAGTTTACTAGAAGTCTTTTTAGGTTGATGTTTGAAAGACTCAAGTCAACTTGACTAGTGGGGGGGATAGTTCTTGAAGAGCACTGCATGACACCTTTACAACTTCATTTTTCTTTTAAAATAAATTAGAAATTCATCTTTTATGACAGATGTCATCCAGGCACCACATAACTGACAGCTTTGGAATTAAAATTATACAGACTGCTTGTGGCTTCATATTTTCCCCAATTAGCACAAGGTTTTCTTTCTTACCGGTTATTTGCTGCAGTAGTTCACTTATGTATTCTTTTGCCTATTCGGTCATAGTTTTTGTATGACGCCTCTGTAGTGAATTTGTGGGCAAACCTTTTTGATCATAGTAGTAGGACACTCGTCTTCAAATTTCACTGTCAGAACCGATTATCTAGCTCTGTGGTTTTCACACTTTTTATTACTTTTTATTACTGTGGGACCTTTACAGATATTTAAAAATTGGTGTCTCCTCACAATTGAATATTTCTTTCTTTCTTTCTTTCTTTCTTTCTTCTCAGGACACTATATTGAAGAAGGATACTAAAGTTCAGACATTTTTGTGACTTTGCTGAACTACATAAAGTTTGTTTAATTATATAATCTGATCTAATCTGATATCATCAAGCTTTTGAAAACTTATGCCAGTGGTCAAAAAATTAGAACTTCAGGATTTTCAAAAATAGAAGGCTACAACTGGGCATCTAAATCTATATTTAGGCACTACACACACACACACACACACACACACACACACGCTTGAGTGCCCGGCACTTTTGAAAATCAGGCAAGTGCCTAAATGTGGATTTACGAACATTACAAAAGCTTATTTTTTCTTATTTTATGTGGAGCTGCTAACTTGGATTAATTCCTTTAAACACCACTGAATATAGTAACCACAGGCAGTCTCCAATGGTCATACAGGGGCAAGTAGCATAGGGAGCTCACTGAGACCTGCAGAAACCAGATGTCTGAGAAGAAGCCTCAGAAAGCATTAAATAAATCTTCTTTTATGTTGTACAGAAGAAATATGATTCTTGCAGTTACATATGTCACTGTTGATTTATAGTGAGAACACCTGAGAGATTAAAAAGAAAGGTCTTAAGGGAAAAAAAATGAATATAGTTTTAAAGATTTATATAAGGACCCATTGGGTGACCAGTTTGGAACAAAGAACAGTTACTTGAAGCTGGTGTATTGAACAATTTGTGAACAACAACAGAAAACAACTAGTCACTAAATTTCAGGTGGTTGTTGCGCCTGCTTGCAGGCTAGGGGGACACAGTAGACAAGCATGTGATCAGGACCCAGCAGCAGCAGTCAGTTTGGAAAGGGACAGGTTAAAGAATTATTATGCACAGCCTAAGATTTTAGTGAGAAGAATGACCCTGTTAAATAAGAGTTCTTCAGCTATCATACCTGTTCTGACAAATCTCACAAAACACATCAAATGGGCCATGTTGGTTAAGTCTGCAAAGGTGTTCTGCAAATGCCGATGGATGGTGTTATTGACATAGGAAAGGTTTTTAGTCCCATGGCTGTTTGTATCCCACTAATAATTGATATATGTCTACTGCTTCTGGAAGTAGAATGGCCTTGCCAGTGGTGTGTGCTTACTGGCAGTTTGCATGGCCACAACGTAAGATGCTTCTAAGGCTTTTGAGGATCAGTTGCATCTTTACAGTTACCTTTTTAGCATATAGAGGCTCCAACCAAGATCTTCATTGTGTTAGGCATTTTATAAAGGACCTTGGGGTATTGGTTGATAGCAGGATGACTATGAGCCGCCAATGTGATATGGCTGTTAAAAAAGCAAATGCGGTTTTAGGTTGCATCAGGCGAGGTATTTCCAGTAGGGAGAAGGAGGTGTTAGTGCCGTTATATACGGCGCTGGTGAGACCCCACCTGGAATATTGTGTGCAGTTCTGGTGTCCCATGTTTAAGAAGGATGAATTCAAACTGGAACAAGTTCAGAGACGGGCTACTAGGATGATTCGAGGAATGGAAAATCTGCCTTATGAAAGGAGACTCAAAGAACTTGGCTTGTTTAGCCTGGCCAAAAGAAGGCTCCGGGGGGATATGCTTGCTCTATATAAATATATCAGGGGGATTAACGTTAGGGAGGGAGAGGAATTGTTTAAGTTTAGTACTAATATAGGCACGAGGACGAATGGGTACAAACTGGATATTAGGAAATTTAGACTTGAAATTAGACGAAGGTTTCTAACCATTAGGGGAGTGAAGTTCTGGAACAGCCTTCCGAGGGAAGTAGTGGGGGCAAATGACTTATCTGGCTTTAAGACTAAGCTTGATAAGTATATGGAGGGGATGTTATGATGGGATAGTTTAATTTGAGCAATTGATTTGGATTATCGGCAGATAAGTCTGCTCAATGGTCTGTGGGAATGTTGGATGGGATGGGAACTGAGTTACCGCAGAGAATTCTTTTTTGGGTGTTGGCTGGTGAGTCTTGCCCACATGCTCGGGGTTTAGCTGAGGTCTTCAAATCTCACTTTTGAGGATTTCAATAACTCAGTCATGGGTTTGGGGTTGTTATAAATGTGTATGGGTAGGGTTTTGTGGCCTGCCTTGTGCAGGAGGTCAGACTAGATGATCAAATTGGTCCCTTCTGACCTATGAATCTATGAGTCTATAAAAACATATTAATGGACAGTTCTTGTCCTTAAGAGCTAAATATGTAAATAGCAAAGCAGAGGCACAGACAGGTGAAGTAACATACCCAAGGTCTCCCAGTCATTAATGAAGAGCCAAGAATAGAACCCATTTCCACTGAATCTTATTTAGTCCAGTATACTATTAACTAGACCACACTACCTCTTCAGTGTTTTCCCTACCTTTTCTTCTCACCTTTCCCTTCTTTTCTAATACTCTGGTATCGCTGCTTTCAGGCTTCAGGCTTCCATTTCAAAGCTTCCCAAGTCTCCCTTTGAACCCCAGCATTTTAGAGAAGTGACCATGAGATGATAGAGTTCAGGATCCTGACAAAAGGAAGAAAGGATAACTATGGGATACAGACCATGGACTTCAGAAAAGCAGACTTTGACTCCCTCAGGGAACTGATGGGCAGGATCCCCTGGGAGGTTAATATGCGGGGGAAAGAAATCCAAGAGAGCTGGCTATATTTTAAATAAACCCTATTGAGTGCACAGGACCAAACCGTACTGAAGTGCAGAAAGAATAGTAAGTATGGTAGGCGACCAGCTTGGCTTAACAAAGAAGTCACTGATGAGCTTAAACACAAAAAAGAGGCTTACAAGAAATGGAAGTTTCATCAGATGACTAGGGAGGATTATAAAAATACTGCTTGAACCTGCAGGAATGAAAACAGGAAGGCCAAAACTCAATTGGAGTTGCAGCTAGCAAGGGATGTAAAGGGGAACAAGAAGGGTTTCTACAGGTATGTTAACAACAAGAGGAAAATTAAGGAAAGTGTGGGCCTCTTACAGAATGGGGGAGGCAACCTAGTGACAGAGAATGTGGAGAAAGCTGAGGTACTCAAAGTCTTTTTTGCCTCTGTCTTCACAGACAAGGTCAGCTCCCAGACTACTACACTGGAAGGCACAGAATGGATAGGAGGTAAACATCCCACAGTGCTGAAGGAACAGTTTCAGACTATTTAGAAAGGTTGGACGTACACAAATCCATGGGGCAGGATGCAATGCACCTGAAGGTGCTGAGGGAGTTAGCTGATGTGATTTCAGAGCCATTGGCTGTTATCTTTGAACACTCATGGCAATTGGGGGAGGTCCCTGATGACTGGAAAAAAGCAAATATAGTGCCCATCTTCAAAAAAGGGAAGAAAGAGGATCCAGGAAACTACAGACAACTCAGCCTCACCACAATCCTTGGAAAAATCATGGAGAAGGTCCTCAAGGAATCTATTTTAAGGCACTTAGAAGACAGGAAGGTGATCAGGAGCAGTCAACATGGATTCACCAAGGGAAAGTTGTGCCTGACCAAAATGATTTCTTTCTATGAAGAGATGACTGGCTCTGTGGATGTGGGGAAAGCGGTGAACATGATATACCTTGACTTTAGCAAAGCTTTTGATATGTCTCCCACAGTATTCTTATCAGCAAGTTAAAGAAGTATGGGTTGTATGACTGGATTATAAAATGGATAGAAAACTGGCTAGAGCATAGGGCTCAATGATTAGTGATCAATGGCTCCATGTCTAACTGACAGCTGGTCACAAGTGGAGTGCCCCAGGGATCAGTCCTGGGGCAGGTTTTGTTCTACATTTTCAATAATGGTCTGGAGGATGGGATAGATTGCACCCCCAGCAAGTTTGCAGATGACACTAAGCTAGGGGGAGTGGTAGATATTCTGGAAGGGAGGGATAGGATACAGAAGGACCTGAAAGAATTGGAGGATTGGGCCAAAAGAAATCTGATGAGGTTCAACAAGGACAAGTGCAGAGTCCTGCACTTAGGATGGAAGAATCCCATGCACAGCTACAGACTGGGGACCAATGAGTTAGGCAGCAGTTCTGCAGAAAAGGATCTGAGGGTTACAGTGGATAAGAAACTGGATATGAGTCAACAGTGTGTCCTGGTTGCCAAGAAGGCTAATGGCATATTGGGCTGCATTAATAAAGAGATTGCCAGGAGATCTCAGGAAGGGATTATTTCCTTGTATTCGGCATTGGTGTGGCCACATTTGGAGTATTCTGTCCAGTTTTGGGCCCCCCACTACAAAAAGGGTGTGGACAAGTTGGAAAGAGTCCAGCGGAGGGCAACAAAAATGATAAAGGGGCTGGAGCACAAGACTTATGAGGAGAGGCTGGAGGAACTAGGCCTGTTTAGTCTGCAGAAGAGAAGAATGAGGGAGGATTTGATAGCAGCCTTTAACTATCTGAAAGGGGGTTCCAGGGAAGATGGATCTAGGCTGTTTTCACTGGTGGCAGATGACAGAACAAGGAGCAACGGTCTTAAGTTGCAGTGGGGGAGGTCTAGGTTGGACATTAGGAAAAAGTGTTTCACTAGGAGAGTGGTGAAGCACTGGAATGGGTTACCTAGGGAGGTGTTGGCATCTCCATCTTTAGATGCTCCATTTTTAAGCTGCTGCTTGACAAAACCCTGGCTGGGATTGTTTAGCTGAATTTAGACCTGCTTTGAGCAGGAGGTTGGACTAAATGACCTCCTGAGGTTCCTTCCAACTCTAATATTCTATTATTCTATTATTCTAATTGTTTTTACTTATTCTTTGGTGGGACAACTGGTCATTCTACCATGTTATTTTTTATTTTTATTTTTTTTGCTGTCACTTTTAAATAACTTCCTATCATGCTTTACAAATTATTCTGTTTTATGAGAGACAAAATGCACTTTTACCTTCTTTATCTGCCTCATCAGGGATGGCGAGATTTACTTGGTTAGAGTAGAAAATGCATCAAGGTACTGGAAAAATGCTACTGAATTGTACAGTTGTGTCTCTTTCCCATACATTTATATGACAAGACATCTGTTATTGAAGACCTATTGTAGGATCTTTTCTCTGTCTGCTCACAATGATCCAGCCCATTGAAGTTATGCAGTTATCTTCTCTTCACCATCATATTGCCTATAGATAGATAGATAGATATCACCCATTATACACATACATCCAACCTCGCTTGTTTTATCTTATCTCTGACCCACTTCTTAGTTCAGCTTGACTGAGTTTCTGTCTTATCTAAAAACACAATCTAAATTAAATAAAACTTTTTATGATAATAGGTAAGAAAATATAATTTATAATTTTTATATTTTAACGTCATTTCAGTACAGACTTATGAATAGAAGTTTTGTAAAGTCACCAAGTATTCTTAATAAACTGACTTTATTTTGCATAAATAATCCTAGTGTATATTAGTCAATATAACATTAATTATTTATGGAAAAAGTGAATTAAATGTTTCTTAAACTGGGATTTAAATAACAATTAGATTATGATGTGTTGTAGGGAACTAGTGGTTTTGATAGTATTAAGCCATTTGAAATAAAGTATTTTCTGAACAAACCCAGATTGAAAATTTTAAATGTTCTCTATAAAGTTATTGCAAACTGTTTTTTCATTATAAAGGTTGAAAAATTACATTTCTATCTTAAAGAAAGATCCATACACATACACACACAATCAGATTTTTTTGAGAATGTCACAAGATTTGTTTTAATTGTAAAAAAGAGAATTTATCTTTTGAGTGTCAAGGATTATTAATAGTCAATTTTAAAAGCTAAATGGCAAATTAATGCCTTCATAAATCAACACAGAATATGCTGTGAAACCATTTTTATGAATTTTTCTTACTCAACTTTAAGCATGATCTTTTGAAGTTATGATGCTTTCAAGGGATGTTAATTCCAAATGAATCACACAACATTGTGCATAAGAACCAGATTTTAGTCACTAGCAACAAAAACTAATAAAAATATGTTTCATTTAGTTGTACGTTGTCTGATATAAAGCAAAAGGCTAATTTTCTATTTCTCACTTGTGCGTAATTTTTCTAAATGCCATCAAAATGTATTCATAACCACTATTCTTCAAATCTAAATCAGATATTCAAATATGATAAATCAAGTACTGCTTCACAATCCATTAGGGCATGCACACAGACCTTTGCATGGCTTAGAATACTTTCAGGAAATCCTATTATCAAAAGTTTCTGACTATTTATTTACTTTATTTTGTTTTTGTTCCTTTGTTTATTTCACATTTGAGTCTTTTGTGTAATTGGATGTTGATCAGAGATCGCATATCTCCTGCTGAATAGTGGGAAAAGATTTTAGTTAATATTCTGCTACTCTTTGCAGAAGAAAAAATGAATTAGTGTAATTCAATCTTTCCACTGTTTTGTGAAAGCAATTATGGAACGCAAATATTTGTAAACCACATCTATTTGCAATCTTCAATATTATTTTCAAAAACAAATGTATTTAAAAAAAATCAATATACCTTTCTTATTTGCAATGTGCAGCTGCTCAAACAAAGGGAATAAAAGGCCAGGAGCAGTATTTTCTTCTTTCAAACTGCTTTTTTTTTAACCTCAAATGAGCTTTAAATAGTATTCCAAGTGAATTCAACACTTTCCCCTAATACTCTTAGGGGGATTCTATATTCCATCTGTATGTTCCACAATTGTTGTGCTACTATCTGTGCAACATATGGACCAGATTTGGCTCTGATTCACACCCAGTACAGCCACATTGAAGTCAGTGAGCTTATACCATATTGGTCATTGACCTCAAAGGAGCGGCTCTGATTTACACCAGCTGAGGATCAGAACCTGTATATTTACTAAGTTTTCATTAACATCCGATATGAATATTTATTGAAATCTGGCACACACACATAATTCATATATAACATAATATTCTAAAGCTAAAAATTTACAGCCCAGTGCCCAAGTAGCCAACAGGCATATGTAAAGAGAAGAAGTGGGAGGATTCTTTCTCTATAGGTCATGGTACAGTTATGGACCTACCTTGCAGAGGCTACTTCTGCCCAGCAGATGGAAAACTAAAGATCTCAAAGTGGTCTCACTGTTCTAGTCTTTCCCCCAAGGTGACACATGATCCAGAATCTCTCACCTTCTGCTCACTGCTGGACAGAAGTTCCTAATCCGACAGAGCTCAAATCTGCCCTGGAGTGTGCCCCCCACTATATCATCTCCCCCTGTGTCCAGCTCCTTTCTTATACAGAGAACCACACCAGTTATAGAGGCAACAGTTTTATTTATTTAGCATTGTTTAGCATTCCCCTCTCTAATTGTCCACTTTTGCTGACAGCGATGACTGGGCACACACAAAACTGTTTGGAGAGACCTTCCCTATGGAGTGAACAGGAGCTGGGTTGCGGCTAAGGGAAGCTTTGCCGTCAGCAGAGCCATCAGAAGATATGAGAGAATTGGGCAGGGGAGCATTTCCCATACACAGAGCCAACAAGAGGGTGTAGGTGTCTGCCTACACGTAGAGCCAGTGGATGTCAATTTAAAAGGGTGAGGGGTCCCACCATGTGAAGACTTAGATGGAATAAAGCCAATAGTGTGTGTGTGTGTGGGTGGGTGGGTGGATGGGTCACTGTGTACAAACAGTTGGAACCAGTCTCCACTGATGAGCTGTCCCACCATGGATTGAGCTCCTGACTGACTCGCTGGAGGGAACAGCAGAAAGGCAGCCTGTGTTAAAAGGTGGGTACAAACCTGTTCCTCCACACTCACTCCAGTCCAAAGTGTTTGCTGTTTATTCCTTCTGCCATTTGATTGTCACTCACCCTGAGCATGGCATGGAGAAGGAAAGACCATTTTTGGGGATGCCTGAGTCATCTTGCCATAAAAAATAATTTACAAACACAAAATACACAAACTGTACATTTCAAATGATAGAGACAGAATGAGATCATGGAGAGAAAACTAAACAAATAATATAAAATGATTTACCTGTATATTCTAAATAACAATATTGAAGCAAAAGCCTTCAGTTTTCCAATATGTTTTTCGTAAAAGGGAAAACAATGCTTTATTACAAAGTGAAATTACTTTATTACTGCAGGAAATAAATATAATAATAGAACAGAGAAAACATTACTATTATTTATTATTATAAACATAATTTATTTGTTAAGTCAATGTCAACATTGTGTTCTTTTGGCCAGATCCAAATCTCACTGAAAATCAATATAAAGTCTCCCATTGATTCAAGGGGCTTTGGAATAGGTTCCTGCTCATTATGTTCCTGCTCTTTACCTTTGCTGTGAGCTTCAGCAGTATGGAACAATAGCCCCCAGTCATGCTCTCTACAGTAACTGTGGTGATAAATACAAATGCCCAAGTGATAAGCAAGGAGGTGGATTCCCACCCACTTTAAAACAGTTTTATTTATTTAACATTCCCCTCTCTAATTGTCCACTTTTGCTGACAGCAATGACTAGGCACAGACAGAACTGTCTGGAGAGACCTTCCTTCCCTACATGGAGTTAACAAGAGCTGAATTGGAGCTAAAGGAAGTCTTGCCATCAGCAGAGCCATCAGAAGATGATATCACAGAATTGGACAGGGGAGTATTTCCTATACACAGAGCCAACAAGAGGGTGTAGGAGTCCCACTACATGTAGAGCCAGTGGATATCAATTTAAAAGGCGAGGGGTCCCACCATGTGAAGAGTCAGATGGAATAAAGCTAATGTGTGTGTAAGCCAGGAAGAGCCAATTTGGAGCCACAGTGTACAACCAGTTGGAACCTGTCTCCACTGATGAGTAGTCCCACCATGTATTGAGCTCTGAGAAGTGGGAGAAAATGTAATGGGCAGGGATGGGTTATCATTGAAAAAGTGAGCTGTAGCCACACAGGGAACTGAGATTCTCATTATGTGTAGACTAGCAGCAATAAGAAAATATGTGGTGCATCTCTCCATGCACAAAGCCAGTAGAAGCCAGTCAATGGGATGCCCTCAACAACTCCCATCAGCACTATGGACAGCAGTAGGGACCATACAGAACAGAGACATGAAGTTACTAGTCACACGGGGGTCTGGCATGGATTTAATATCAGTATTCATGATTTGGTAATATGGTGGTTACTGGTATCATAGTAAGAACCTTCAAAGCAGCAGGGTATACTTATAATTAGTACCATATACGTAATATCCTGTTCCTCCCACAGGATCCAGGAACTGAGGGTGGAACAAATATCTACTCTTCTACACACAGAAGGGGTCAGCCTCACTGTTCTCAATTCATCTTCTGCCCCTCTGCCCTGGATCACACAGAGGACACACATTCTATTGTATATTCTTCAAGTACTTTCAGGCATACTGGACAAATGGGTTACCAAGAATCTTATAAGAAGTTCTGTTATTGTGAAAAGGCCAGACTAGTTTTGCAAGCTTAAGGGTTTGGGTTAAACTCCCAGGAATAGATTGTCAAATGATATACATTGGCAAAGTTAATTAAATTAGAACAATGTCATCTTATACCATCTAAGGATGACATGGTCCCCCTTTGAGAGGTTAATTGAACCAACCCTTGTTATTTTGAAGTTCCTCCATAACTATCAGATATAAGGTGTTATAGCAGGTAAGTGTATCGGGTAACTGCTGAAGATCACTTCAGATTGTTTTTCTTTTAGGTTTATATTTCTAAACAGTAAATGTATGAAATTGATATCCCTTTACTGAAAATACTTTTTTATTACCACTTTGCTTCACAGAAAGAGTTAGAAGGAAAATTTTGATGCCTTATCTTCTGTGCAATTCAGAATATTGGCAATGCAAATTGTTAAAAGAAATGACCTTCATAGACAAGACCATTTCCCCCCATTTTCAAAGATGAAGGATGGGGTATTTTGTAATTCAGATAACCTTCATTTGTAGCTGGTTAACTAAGTATTGGATTTTATTGGGAAATTGAGACACCGGTCATTTGGATTAGTAATGTTTGCCTATCATTCATACTCAATAATTGAGGTCACAGGGATTATAAACTCTAATGTGTCAAATTGAATTCACTAGAAACACATCTAAAATCCTTTAATTATCAGCTTTTGTGGCGACAGATTAAGCAGAGCCTGTCAGTAACAAAATAGACGTCCTGTTTACGTCCCACAGCCCCCAGTTACAGATATTTCTGAAGACCCATAAATATAAAAATAAAATATAAAACTGAATACCTTTATTCCTTGGATATTTTACCTTATTGCCTAATTGCAATTGCTATATATTACCAAACTGATAGTAAATTGGTTAAAATCTGGGGTGTTTAACACACTCAGTCATCATTTGATTGGGAATCATGTTCAGATGTGAAGCTGAGGGCTGCTTTGTACATAGTGACAGGTAGAGAGATGGACAGAGAGAGAAAGAGACAGAAATTGTTATAGTATTTTCCATTTCATTTCCTCCTGAATGTGTATTGCCATTTGCAGTATTCTCACTGATTTTGTTTGTAAGGATAAAAGAAGGCTTTTTTGTACTTTTTACTCATAAATTGTTTCACATTCACCCATGTAATGTTGTTAGGAATCTAGTTTGGAAGCTGTCAATATTTACTATCTTAGAGACCAGTTTTTGTTTGTTTGTCATAATTGGTAGCATTTATGGTGGAAAAGCAAGTTTTCCCTTCATATTATTTCTCTGTGCTGTTGAAAATGCTCTATCATTACCATCCATTAGGGACAAGTTTCAGCCAATTCTATGTTTGAATCTATCAAAGCCATTAACAAAGTCTACAATCATTAAAAACTTCAGAAAATGTTAGACAATAAAATAGATGAAAAATATTAGATCACAAATAATAGTTATATAATATCAGATTATCTTCTCTCATACATCACTTTAACACTGGGATCAACTGACTGATGAAGTTAAGGTTGCATAACACCTTTGTCAAAAACCTATATATAAAGTTCATGATTTTCTGAACCAATCTTTTTTGGACTGAAATTTTTCAGTCTTGGTCTCTGATCAAAAGTGATTTTTTTTTTCCAGGAAAAAGTGAGTACAAATGTGTAAGCCATAATTACAAAAAAGAAGAGAGGAACTGTGGTTGGGTTTATTTATTTATTTTTTTGGGGGCGGGGTTGGCCAATAATTCTAGTGCTGAAATGACTAAAGGAAGGAAACTGAAATATAGCAGGGGTAAAGTTTTCATTAATGAGAATTAACTTTGAACCTTTATTGATGAAAACTGATTTGGTTCAGCTGGGCCAAAATTTTAAAGGTATTTAGGTGACTAAGGGAGTTAGGCACCCAAATGCATTTAAAAAATATAACCCTTTGACCGCTGTATGTTCAACATACTTTTTTCTTGTTAACAGTTTTCGGCAAAATTTTCCAAAACACCTAAAGGAGTTAGGCACCCAACTCCCATTGAAACTTACTAAGATATTTTAGAAAATATATCTGTATATAGATATACTATATACTGTAATATACACTATAGATAAAGTATATCTATCTATATATATAGTAGCTAAGGAAAATCCTTGTGTGTATGTGTATCTGATTCACTTAGCTTTGCAGTGAAAAATACTGTAAAGATGTACAGTGAAAGAGACAAGGCCTCCAAAAGAGCTCTTGCCATATTCACAGCCTGGCTTGTGAGATTGCAGTGAATGAGGCCTAGGCATTACTTAGTGCATGTAATTTTACCTTTTGTCATTTTTGAATTTTGCATGCTTGACCATGAAGCCTTTATTTACTCATAACGTTGATTCCCTGATGTATGTCTAGAGATTGAATTCATTATTATTACTATATTTGAAGTATTTAAGGCTCAGTCCCATTCCCATTAAAATTAATGGCAAAACTTTAACTGAGTCCAGTAAGACAAGGGTCAGATCTTATCTCTTTCTGAGGTGATATCTACAGAGTGGAGGTGGAGAGCTTATAAAATTTTTCAAGGTTTACTTCAGAAAGTATCTGTTACATGTTCCCTTTAGGGGTACAGGTTAATCCCCGGGGATCAGAGCCATGACACCAATTCAGATATTTCTGGGGAGAGGGACCTCATTCTGCTCCCCACTCGTTCCTCCAGGCTAGTGAGCTGGTGTTGCCAAAAGTCACGGTCTCAGCAGACTCTCCTACCCTCTGCTACATAGGAACTGTGCCCCTGGGTGCCAGGTGCCAATGCCACTCACTGAAATTTGGCCTGGCCACCCTTCCATCTGTATGGAGGAGTGGCCAGGTCAACTTTCAGTGGTGTTGTGACCAGACAGCAATACTTCACTCCACTCCAGCAGTAGGCAACTAACCACTTCTTGAAAGTGATGGGCCCATCTATGCCCTTCCACAGCTGGCTCTGAAGCCTGTGGAATTTTGACAAAGTACAAAAACCTTTTTTGGGGGGAGGGTCATTGTTCTACCCTCCACCATCTCCTAATTGGTGGTACTGAAGTAGAGAAAAGTCTCCAAGCCACCATCTGGGTGAAAGTTCCAAACCTGGACTATGCCTTCATTGTGCCTGTGCAATTCCCCCTCTCTAAAATGGCTTTAAACACAAATTAGATGTCAACATTGCTAGGAGCCACATTAACTCCTGTGTGGCTATCTATATAGCTAGGAAAGGAGAGTATCATGACAGAAGGCTACACTGTGACCCCATCTCACCTGCCCCGAACATATTCTCTCTCAGATTGCATGTACGCTTGGAGCTGAGGATGTGATTCCCGGCTTGAGTAGACATGTTCATGTTACCATGCTAAAATTAGTGTGTAGCTACAGACGCATAGGCAGCATTGATTAGGGGGCAGCTAACCATCCTGGGTACAAACCTTCCTGGATCCAGTGTGTACGTACTCAAGGAGGCCTGTGCTGCTGCACTTTCACAATTATTTTTAGTGTGTTAGTTCTAATCGCATTTTAGTGATGTCTAACTGAGCTGAGACTGACATCTCCAAGTCTCATGAAATGGCTAGGAATAGTAGGAGACCTGGGTTCAATTCCCTACTCAACCGCTTTGGGGAGTTCACTTAGTTTTTCTGCTTCATTCCCCAGCTGTAAAATGGGGACAATGTTTTTCTATCCACAGGGAAGTTGTGAGGAGAAATTCTTTAAAGATTGTGAGGTGCTCAAATATTACAGGAATGGGTGCAGATATTTACTTACGATAGATAGATGAAGCTGGATTTACAAGGCTTTTTATGGACTCCCAGGGAGAACATACCTTTGGAGCTTTTCTGACTCATTTAATTTGTAATTGCTCCCTTGTGGCCTCAACACGGAGGGAAGCATATATATTCCAGTTTTTACCTGTTCCTTCAGGACAGCTTTTAAACTCTCCCCAAAAAGGGGAATTTTGGTAACCACTTAATCATTTATGAAATATGAAAATGCAAATAAACATGAGAGCAGAGTAAAATAATTATCTCCTTGCCAAAGTAAATCTCTTGCAACATTACACGTGCTGTAGTTTATGCATAATGTTGTCCACTATACTGAGCACTTCATAACTGTAGAATGCAGTAACTAAAAATAATGATAGATGAAACATTGTCCTTACTCACAGTTCTTTGACATTGGTTTACTGTGGCAATAACTGCTTCATTATTTAATGGAAAACAATGTCACTTTCAGATGGCAAAGCATCATCTTCTCAACACTTTATTACACAATTGAAAGGATTGATTGCAGTTGATTGGATTTTGTCCCTAGGACATAGTAACTTCCACATGTCCCTGGATTTAACAGTCACTTTTGCCAAGCTCAGGGAAATCTTGATAGCCTTTGTGTATCCTCTAGATAAGGATTTTTTCCTTTTTTCCCAGCTGCTGGAGAGCACATGAGAAAATGGAATTATATTTAGAAAGTTCTCATTACACAGGTTTCTCTTCCTGTTTGATATAAATAAAACAGCCACCCTCTGTTCAGTGGTACCAATTTTTATTTGCCCAAGGGCACGGAGCAGTTTCATCTCAGCTGGAATTCTACTCATGGGATTGTTTAAAAAACAATGACAGACAAATCTTAGAACCTCAGTCTGATTCTACACTCAAACTGGTTTTATACTAACATAACTCTATCAACTACAATGGAATTATTCCTGATTTACACCAGATTAAATGAGAAGAGAATGAGGCCTGAGAAATTTATACCACTTACTTTTAAACGGACACTTTATTAAGTGAAATATTATTTCAATAGATATATTGCTAAGCAGCTGGGGATTTAGTCTTATTTCAATAGATATATTGCTAATATTGCTAAACAGACACTTAAGTGTCTATTCAATAATCTATTGAATTGAGACTAAATCCCCAGCTGCTTTCAATCTCATGTCTCACCCTCTCCAATTTATTATATAATTCCTTTAGCTTTTTATATTTAGGTAAAATTTGGTCACTGGCAGCATGGACTGTTTAAACCCTCACCTTTCAACTATATTCCAATATGTGCATATCCTTCTGTCTTCAGAAGATGCAAGCCCATGTGGCTCCTTTCTTATAAACAAAAATTGTGAACCAAGCTTGGAGGGATGAAAGCCATTCTATGTATAAAACTAATAGAAACATGAAAAATTATAAAAAATAGAATGAACTCCCTCCTGCCTCTTTCCCTTTCCCACATACAAATGCATCATGGTGTCAGGGAAAAAAGAAATATTTTATTACTCATTTAATTTTATTCACATTTGGACATCCAGCATTTCCAGCTGGACCATGGATATGATCCAAAGCACACTGAAGTCAATGAAAAAATTCCCATTGACATTAATGAATCAGGCCACTGTTTATGAACTTTTCACTTCTTTTCTTTTTAAATAAAGAAGTGCCACATTGACATCTCCATACACTGCACTCCTCTGCCAACACAGTAGACAGAGCTTGGGCAAGGACAAGACAAGCTTGCCCAAAACCGAACTGGAGAAACAACCCTTCTATAGGTACTGCAAACAAGGGTGCCCATGGTGGTGGTTTTATGATGGCAGGCAATAGTGTGCTAGAGAATGGGCAAGGTCTACAGAAAGGGCATCAGAAAAGAAATACATATTAGCTGTCACTAACCTTGACTGAAAGCAAAAGTCTGACCTAGACCCTCCTCCCCTAAGCTATACAGTCCAACCCCAATCCAGTTTGCATTTTTGATCAGTTTAAGTGGCGATGTGAAGCTAATTAAATTTTCTTTAATAATGGGGGACTTCAGCAAACTGTTTTTAAAATAAAAGTAAAAGTGCACATAAAGAGTAAATGCACAGGTACATCCCGTGATGAATACGTTCTATGAATTACAGAAGGAGAATTAAAGAATCCAGTGAATACAGTGAAGCTCCTACTGTAAAGTGCCACTTTATCCCTGTTCTTGGAGGATGGACAGACCACCTGCATTACAGGGCCTGCGTACCACCTGTATATCCTGGGGGTAGCTTGCACCAGCCAGGGGGTCCAAAACCATATGTCAGAGATCTGGAAGGATAAATGCTACTATTCCAATCTGCTTGGACCCTCTGTGAGCTACTGAAATACAAATATTATTAGTTGTTTTGTTTGCATTACAGGGGTATAAAGAGCCCCTATATGCTCCAATGTAGGCCACATGGGAGAGGAGGGTTGGAAAGTAGAGCAGTCACTACATTCTCTAACACACAGGTGAGCTGGCATGTACCACCTGTAGGTGAAAGTAATCTACACATCTGAAACATTTTGCTTTCCCTCCAAGGAAGTCCTAAAATGTGATGTCAATGGGGCTTTGTGAGGGAGCAAAGGGGTCCTCCTGCATGGACCTGATTGCAGGATCAAATGCAAGAAATACCTAAGAGTTGGAGATGTACAAATACATTCAGAATGTATACCTTTTCTTCAAATAAAAAATGGCAACTAGCCCTAAATGGTCTATCCTGCATGCCATAATAAATTGTTAATTTCTTGTTGATATCATGGTAGATGTGGATCTTAACAACGGAGCTTTAACCCATAATGTAGATTTATTAAAATGATATTTGTCTTGACCCATCCCCTCAAGTGCATCAGTAATCCTGTTATATGCATGTAAATTCTGGGGAGTCAAATTCATTCTTAATGGAATCTCATTGACTTTAAAGGGATTATATGAGTTGAAATTAACCCTGTGTTTGTTATATATATATGAATCTTATACAAAGTTTGTCCCTTGAATTCTTTATTTATACCATATGTTAAAAACAATCCAAGTTTCTATTAAAAAAATAAGCATTTTATTTCCAAAATAACTGAGCAGTGTTGTGCTTTGAATTTCACCATCTTTGTGTAAGAAAAGCCTCCAGTATATGTCTGGAAAATAGATTCCATTTAGAAATTTTCTATTTGAATTTAGAAAAAGGCATATCCTATTGCAATGTTTGCTGATTATTTTTGTTTATTAATATGTTGAGCAGATGATTTTCTATTAAATTAATTTTCTTTAATAATTGTTATTTCAGAGAGTAATAAACATCAGATTCTCATTTAGGTATGGATGTGTTTTGTAGTTGTTAGGTCACACAGGTTTCTGTTATAATCAATCTAGAATAAATACAATTATTTAATTATTTTAAAATTGTATTTAATTATCTATCTGGAACATATTTTGATTAGGCAGCTACAGAACACATTGAGTATATAGAAGTTAAATATGTTCATCTATATTAACTATGCATAGTGTGTTATCTAATTTTAAATGCACATTAGTAAGAGATAACATAAAATACATTTTAATTTTAAGATTGTGAAGTAATAATGATACACTTAATCACAAAAGGACTTTAAAAATTAAGATTATATTATTAATAATTGCATCCATCTATTCTAATACTTTTTGTAATGACAATTTATATATGAAGTTTCCAAATCATTTTTTGATGTAGGATGATCATAATTTTCAAAAAAGTCCAATTTGGTACAAGAACAATTAGCATGCTACAAAATAAAGGGCAGATGTATTTTAATAAGCAGGATATTTTGATGATAATTAACATCTGGACAATCAGTAATGAATTCATATTGAAGCAGCATCAGATCAGAGTGGTAATATAGTAATTGGTATGTTTGTCAAAGTGCTTCTCTAAGATTCTATTGTATCTTACTGTTATAAGGAAATTTTAAGAAAAATATTATAGCTCAGACCAGCACCTCAGCTATGAGTGAGGTGCACACAGCACAGCTCAGGTGGCAGTTGTGAAGCTGACTTTTATGGTTCCCTCATACTAGGAGGTTTGTGTATTAAGCTAGAGTCTTCAAATACTAAGAGTAGCTGGAAGGTAGCCCAAGGAACTGATGGAGTAGCCAAAATTCTATAGGATAGTTAAATCTTGGCCATGTCTTCTCCTGCTATCAGCCAGATGTAGGCAAAAGATCTTACATGCTTGCCATATACACCACTAGATGATCTCTGTACATTGGGAAGATCTTCCTTTGCCTGGGAACACTGATAGGGCCAGATTCCACTAGCAGTGTAATGCTGTGTCTGTATTTTTCACATTTAGTCCTCTTCACCCCGATGCCTTTTTATACAAATGGCTTTTTAAAACAAATCAAAACAAAAAACTACATTAAAGAAAATTAAGGTTGGAAAATCAAGCACAGCAAAGTTAGGAAACACCTGAATTTTAGCCTCCTTGCAAATATGCATTATGATAGTCTTCTACAAAATAGTGTGCTGGGAAGCAAAGCAGTCATCAGAAATGGTAGGGATAATTGCAGGGAAAATCCTGTTCAGTCCCTATATCCATGAGCTAAAGCATGGTCAGTGGTAGGCGGGGTCCACACTGACGGCGGCAAATTCACCGCCATTGGATTGATAGCTCTAGATCGACTGCGCGGTCTGTGTACAGCTGCTAAGTCGATCCAGCAAGCGACGCAGAACAACCACCCTGGTAAGTGGTGTAGCGCTGTGTCGAAGGGAGCGCTGTTCCCTTTGACGCAGCACAGTGTGGACAGCACGCAGAGGAGACGATGCAAACTTGACTGGATCTCAAGGGATTTATGTCACTTGCGTATCTCCCGTCGACTGCTGCCGAATCGCAAAGGTAAGTGTAGACCGGGCCGTACACAGAATCCTCAAAGACTTTAGTTAACGATCTCTAACAAGTCTCTTACTGAGCATGTGAGAATGCAGATTTTTTCAGAAATTTGTAATTTGCTCAAATTTTAATGGATTTTCATGGAAATGCAAAAGGCTTCTCTCTCACACTACACGAACCCCTGCCAAACATTATATATCTTTGCTCCAGCATATGAAGGCATTAGAGCTTCTTACCAAAACAGCTGGAAGATTTTTTTTTTTCAACTTGGGCAAAACAATATATTTTTTTCTTCATCTTATTCTTGATTTGTTCTAGCTGAAACTTTCCAAGAAAATTCAGACAACTTATAAGGGTTCTTTAATGAAAAGGGTCAGACAACCATAATTATAAGTTTGGTTATAATAGTATAGGTTATAATAATATAGGCTATAATTATAGGTGCTGCTTATAATAATGCATTGGGCCAGATTTCACATGAATGTCCTTGTCTTTGGTGCTAGCATGCCATATGCTAGGTGCAGCACTTCAGAATTTGTTTCTCAAGAGCCATCTCTACTTAACAGCAGCCACAGAATAAGTTCAGCTCCCTCATGATCTCCAAGATAAGCAGAGGAAGAATTTTCTGGGTGGCTGGAACAGATGTGAGACATTGGAAGAGTGGAAACTTCAAATGGCTATTATATTAAGATGTGCCAGATGCCACAGACAGTAGAATTGCTCATAAATGTTTTGTATCTATAAATGTTTGCAATGTTACCACAGCTGTGTTGGTCCCAGGAAATGAAAGAGACAAGATGGATGTGGTGATAACTTTTATTGGACCAACTTCTGGTGCAAAAAACAATTCAAAATGAAGTGAGCAATTCATTCCTCTACAGTCATTGGAAAATGGAGAGTTAGTGGCTTACTGTTTTGTTGTAATGAGACATAAAACCAATAACTCTGTTTAGTCCATGATTTTTGGCATCTAGCAGAGTTATGAACTTAAGTTCACAGACTCATCTTTTGAAGGTGGTGAGCCAGTTTCCTTTGAGAATGTGGACTGAGAGGTCACATATGGAGTAATCATTTTGTGAAAAATGTTCACCTAGGGATAATAGGATGTTTTTTTTGCTTTTAACATTTTTCTGTGGGAGTTCGTTTGAGAGCATAATGATTTTCTTGTTTCACCAACATAGTCTTTGTTGGGGCATTTTATACATAGCATGATGGTCACCTCATATTGTGATAAGCATGTGTAGGATCCATGGATCTTGACAGGTGTGTTGCAGGGGGTGTTTGCAGTGGAGATATGGCTGCAGAGCTTGTGTCTATTGTTATGGCCGAATCTGGTGCTGCTTTGGCAACACTCCATTTTGAATGGTTCCTTGCAACATGTGTTAATTTCTTATGCTTAACAGTCTGTTCTACCTTGTCTTTAAGTATGACACTCGGACTAACTTTCCCAGACTTAAAGAGCTCTGTGGAGCTTGAAAGCGTGTCCCTTTCACCGATAGAAATTGGTCCAATAAAAAATATTACATCTCCCACCTTGCCTCTTTTGTATCTATAAATATTAAATGTATCGTTAGAGCAGAGGTTCTCAAGTGGGTGCACCTTTTGGAGAGGTGCAGAATATATTCTGGGGGGGTAAGAAGTGTGAAGAAAAAAAACAACTTACTCCACACATTCAGAGCTGGTTGGTGGGAGGGCAGTGACTACTGGCCAGGCACCCAGCTCTGAAGGCAGTGCCACTGGCAACAGCAACAGAGAAGTAAGGGTTCCATAGTATGGCATTGCCACCCTTACTTCTGTGCTGCTGGTGGTGGCAGCACAGACGTCAGAGCTGAGTGCTAGGCCAGCAACCACTGCACTCCACTCTGCCTTCAGAGCTGGGCAGCCAGTGAGCGGCAGCAGTTGGGAAGGTGCCTGGGGGAGGCGGTGTAAACTACTACAAGAAGGGGGGCGCACATCACTTGGACCGACATCACTACAACTACACTGCCTAGTATATTTGTGAGCTAGGGATGGTATTCTAGGCCACAAAGGGTTGGGTTTCTCCAATAATTAAACTCAGTAGGGAATAATTACTACTAATCCTGAGGCAGGTAAACAACTCCAGAAAAATACCACCACCTGGGGGGAATTGCACACACTGGTTCAGATCCGGTTCAAGAGACACAGAACACAAAATAAGCACTTTTGGAAGAAATGGTCAACATAAACAGATTTAGGGTCCCTCATTTTGGTCCAAAAACTGACATGAAATTGTAACAAAGAGGGCAAAGCCCTCTTGGAAGGTTTTAAGAACGGGAACCTGCCAGGCTCTCCATGTGGAAGATAGGTAACATTTTTAAGCTTAACGTGCAGTAAGAATGTTAATGGTTTTATTATATGTTTTCTCTGTGATGCTTTTATCCTAAAATAAATGTTCTTTGTTTTCTGAAATACAGCTGGTCACCAGCCCTTGAGAAAAAGCAAACATTAGGTGCTGGGTTAAGATCAGACTTGCTGGGATAGTCACAGGGAACTGCAGGGGGACTTCAAGCTTAAATATCTGGTCTGGAGGGAGAGGGACATAGATTCTCGTCCACAGAGGGGTGACAGCTGAAGGCCTGAGACCTAAAGAGGGGCCCTGGTGGAGCCTGTAGTGGTGCTGTTGATCCTGGAACTGTGACAGTGGCTTCATATAGGCTTATGATAAGTTGGCAGCACTAGTAGGACTCTTAGGCCCGGTCTACACTTACCTTTGTGTTTCAGAGGCAGTCAACGGGAGATACACAAATGACGTAAATCACTTGCGTATCTCCCGTCGACTTTGCAGCGTCTCCTCTGCACGCCGTCCACACCGCGTTGCGTTGAACGGAACAGCGCTCCCTTCAACGCAGCGCTTCGCCACTTACCAGGGTGGTTTTCCTGCATCACTTGCTGGATCGACTGAGCGCGTCTACACAGACTGCTCAGTCGATCCAGAGCAATCAATCTGATGGCGGCGAATTTGCTGCCATCAGTGTAGACCCAGCCTTAGCTCAGGTTCACACCTCCAGCTTTACAACCAAATGCCAGAGTTAACTGAGCTAAATAATAACAATAATAGGATATTTGCTTTTTGTCATTGGCCCATGTAAATATCGATAGATTAAGATACATCTGACACTGTAATTTCTGCTTTTCTTACTTTTCTCTGGTGATTGTGCTTTGTTTGTTAGTATTTTCCTTTCTTTTCCCTGAGCAATATCCCTTAAGAGATACTAAAAGCATCAGAAAGATTAGCTGAGAGAGAGTTCAGTGGAGAAATTTTCAACCAGTTGGGGACAGGCACTTAGAGATGGTTGTTTGCATCTATTACCCAAACCGTCCAGCATAAGGATTTTCTGTGTGGCAAGAAGAAACATATCATGTCAGTGCTTTAACACCTTCTGAAGGGATTCTTCCCTTAGAGAAGCCTGCAGAGTCCCTGGAAGTGATACTTCAGATGATTCAAGCTTTAGTGGCTAAAAAAGATTTATACGCCTCACACTGGATGCTGAATTTAGAAAGAAAACCACAGTAACTGGAAACGGAAGCTTTGAGTGAAAAAAATTCAAAATATTCCACAGAAACTGAAAAATCCAAAAAATGTAGCTAAGGTGGCGATAAAAGATAATGCTCTGGTCCATAAAAAGTAGGAAGTTTGAACAACTTGAAATTGCAACAAGTGAATTAATTAGGGCCATAGGAGTTGTCATACTGGATCAGGGTATTAGCCAGTATGTGATGCTTCAGAGGAAGGAGCAAGAGATCCAGTCAAGGACAGATATAATATTATTTACCTATAGGGAATATTTCTTTCTAATCCATCTCAAGTATTTTATGCCCTGGAGCTTGTGGTTTCGAGCCCTTATTAAAATAAACACAGACCTTCCGTCTAATTTATCTGTGGATGTTCTTCCCATTATCTATATACTGAGTTCTTGACCTCTGTGATATTTTGTGGCAGTGAGTTTCACAGGTAATAATTTTGTACTATATTTAAAAAAAAAGTACTTCCTTTTCTCATTTTAAATTGATTCCTCTGAATGGCCTCTTAAACTTGTAACATGAGAAAGGGTAAATAACGGTGATTGATTTACCTGTGCTATGCTGTTCGTTAGTTGTAGAACGGTATCTTTCCTCCAATTTGTCTCTTTTCTAACCACACATTACCAGACTAGAATTTTCTCTAACTCCATCGGCACTGCCCTTCCACAACACAAAGAAGTTATACACGCATCCTCAGAAAGACTACATTGAAAACACAGGGGACTGTTATAATTTAAGTTGCAGTATTATTTATTTGCTTTACTTTAGCACCTAGGAGCTTCAGTCATGGACCAGGATCTCATAGAAGAAAAAGGCAGTGCTGCCCAAGACAATTTACACTCTGGGAAATACAACATGAGTATAAAACAATCTTGAATAACTGAAGTGACCACCTGCGGAGAAAGAGAACAGCCTGCCAAAGAGTGGTTAAGGGGCTCTAGCTGGTCTTTCAGCATGGCCCTGCTTCTGTGTCAACTGAGGCAGACCACCAAATTGGAGAAGCTTAACTGAGGCCTCTCATGTTTGTTAGATAAACTTTTTCAGGCCTCTGAACAATACTCTACCCACATATCCAACTATCCATACATGTGGTTTTTCTGCTCACTTCTGAAACAGAACAAACAACAATCAATTTAATAGCAAAAGTTTAAACAAAATATTTATTGGAGATTGGAGAGGCCCAGTGTAGGACCTAAAGCACTCTGATGGCCAATGGATTGCCTCTTGTCTGCTTCCCTTTCTAACACTGTAGCTGGAGTAGCTGTCCCTATTTTAAATGAATGAGATCCAAAGTCCTCTGAAGACAAAACAAGAAACTGAACTCCTTTCTTGAACACTGTTGTGGAATGGAACCTGGTTAAAAAATTCCCATTTCCGTGGATGAACAATTACCCTTAACCCATAGACTGAACTGTGATGAATAATTTTAATGCCTGAACAGTGTAAATGCCCACTTCCCAGCTCTTATTTAGCATAATCTTGGTAGTGCAGCTGAGTTGATCTGTTTTCCACAGATGACCTTCCTTGCTCCCATTGTAAGTCTCCAAAGGCTAATGCACTGACTGATTCATTGGTCTTTGATCCAGAAACTAACCTTTTCACTCTAAAAAAACTCCAAAAAGGCCACCAGGAAGGCTTCCTTTAAACAGAATTGCCTTGCTTCCTCTACTAAAAAATTCTTGGGGAATGTATGAACTATATCCTCTAACACATTACTAGTGATTGATTTTCTGGGATCTACTCTGCAAGCCCTTGAATGTGACCAATCTTTTAGTACACCATGAAATAAAAAATGGCTAATCATCAGCGGCAAACAAAAGTCTCAGCATGGCCAGTTAGATAGCTGTCTAAGGCAGCAGTAGCGGGCAGAAGAGACTCCAGTATGCACATGGTGTGTGAGATAGCCCATCCTCCTCCCCCGCTCTGCAGTACAGGGAAGAAGGGGGAAAACCAAGAAAGAAGCAGAATCTTTCTGTTTTTCTATATACTTATGCTTCAGGCCAGGGAGAGCAGGAGGGTGAATTGGAAGGAAAATGTATTACACTGCCACAGCTGATCTTGCCTGAGATCTCTCTGTCCCCAGCAGAGAAGAGGGGGAAAGTCTCCATTGCTCTTAAACCCATCAAAGACAGTCCCTGCAAGTTAAGTGAGCATTTGCCACATCTTATTTAGTCAAGCTTGCAACTGACTTCAACAGAAGTTTTTCTTTTGAGGACGGATAGAGTGAGACTTAAGTAAAGACCTCAGTAGATTTGCCCTTTTGGTAAAAAAACTTGCAGTAAGATTATTTGTCAACTAGACTATTATCTCAGAGATGCACAGTGTCAGTTGGTATCCATCCAAATTATCAAGGATACTGTAACATTATCTAAGCAATAAAACACTTGGTTAATTTACGTTTGTAAGAAGGTTTTATGAGCTAGATCTTCTTCTGCAAGGTCTTTGTCAGGAACATTTTAAAAATAAGTTGATATAAAAAATTACCCAGGCTGAACAGCAATGTCATAATAATAATATTCATAATATTCACACGGTGTTAGAGAATTGACAGATGTTTGACAAACATGCAGTCTGCTCTGAATATCAGAATGTTTAGAACAAACATTTTTGTACAAAACAGAATTAAAAGAGATAGATAGATAGATAGATAGATAGATAGATAGATAGATAGATAGATAGATAGATAGATA
>ML675618.1:42832189-42874767 GCA_007922155.1 Mesoclemmys tuberculata | reverse complement strand
ATAGATAGATAGATAGATAGATAGATAGATAGATAGATAGATAGATAACGTTACAAGTATAATTGATAGTTTGGATAGATACCAACTGACACTGTGTCTCTCTGAGATAACAGTCCAGTTGTCAAATATCCTCACTGTAGGTTTTCTCTACCAAATGGGCAAATCTTACTTGGTCCTTCCTCCAAAAAACAAAAAAACAAAAAAAACAAACACCTTCTGTTGAAGTCAGTTGCGAGTTTGACTGAGTAAGGTCCGGAAAATGCTCATTTCACCCACCCCCTCCCACCCCCTGAACACATCTAAGCACGTACGAAAATGCATTGCTGGATTAGGGCCACAATATTTAGCATTTTGCAGGATTCAGCTCAAGCAGATCAGTTTTGTTATGTGCTTAAATTTAAACTTGTGCTTTGAAGAAATGAAGCCAGAATGACCAGCACCTTGAGAGACTGAGCACTTTCTACTTCTCTAGATTATTTAGGTGTCTTAAATCAGAAGACAATAAATTGTAATGTACATTTATAGCAAAAAGTGTAGTATGTCCATGGTAATACAAAGCAATGGTTCATCAACTTTTCATCTTTTGTCTTTCAGCTATTACATTGCTGTGCACCATCTTGTTACATTATTTTGAATAGAGCTTTGGGAAAATAGTCTCATAGCTGGTAACAAAAATCACATTTGAGGATCTGTGAAACATTTATTTTTCCTTAAGTATTTTGTATGAATGAAAGGCAGTTGTCGTGGGTCAATGTAAACAGTAGGGACATTCTGTGGAAATCTGTTTAAAAGAAAGGGGTTATAAAATTTTGTTGTGGTGTTAGGTACCAATTTGATAGCCCTGGAGAGACAAAGTCTTTCTTATACACAGGTGCAAGAAGAGACAGGCAACGTCAGAGTAAGCTTCTCCCACACAGTCTCAGCCCTGACCTGAAGCAATCACATCGAA
The DNA here is from genome assembly GCA_007922155.1 of Mesoclemmys tuberculata. NCBI lineage: Eukaryota > Metazoa > Chordata > Testudines > Chelidae > Mesoclemmys > Mesoclemmys tuberculata. The sequence goes on along the minus strand of ML675618.1, from coordinate 42,873,818 downwards.
CAGTGTGATAATAGTTCCATCTCTTTACTCCCTTGGTCTGTGCTGAGGCAGCCAAAAAAAAAGGGCTCGGTTATGTTGGTAGATACCTCATAAGGCTTACAAGCTTCCTCGCTCTTATAGTTCTGGGTTTTAAAGCTTTATTTTTAAAAGTTTAATGTTAAAAAATACTGTATAAAAATATATTTCAGTAGTCAATCCCGTCAGATTACAAGAAAAGACTCCTTCATACATATGAAACAGAAACAGTGAGTTCTCATAAAGTTTTCGTTCCAGTTTTTTAGAAGTGGCAGCATTCCCTTTTCTTTAAAACATTAATAACACTATGAATTTACATAATCCTTTACTTTATCCAGGCCCAATCTGTTAAGTGAATGAAAGTTTTACCTTTGAGTTCAATGGGACAAGGAACTGGTCTATGAACTAATTACCATATAATGGTTGCCAAAAGAAAAAAATAGTATTTGCTAATAGTTATCATCTCATGTGAATAAAAGTTTCCAGGACCGGAGGACATATCTTATAAAACCACTTCCACAGAGTTAGAAACATTAAGGGTCAATCCTACATTTTTTTTTCCAGTTGGGACTCACATGAAATCCTTTTCATCTTTCTGCAGAAACATGCTCTTGAATTCCTTTATTTAAAAGCTTAACTTCTATTAAACACAGAAATAACAGCCCAAGTGAGGGATAAAACCAACTAGTTTAGAACCCACCACAATAGCATACAGGTCTAGCTCCAAATTCGGTGTAGGCTAGAATATTAGTCTCAACAAGATACAATATTTTAGTCTTTGCCCTGTCACTGGCAACTAATAGGTAAACAGCTGCTCATGTGAAATTTAGTTTATATAATGTGCATGCATTTCAGAAATCATTAACCCTTCACTTGCTTGATTAACTCACATTGAAAACCACATATCTAGCATTGCTATTATTTCATTACTCAGAAATAAAACTTGATATTGCATTTAATGAACTAATTAATTTTAAAATTGTCACTCATGAAAGCTAATAGCTTAGCAAAAACCTGGATCAATGCTCGCTGGCCTATATAGGACTGCTTCTGCAAATCAATTGTGATTTGAAACAACTCTGCTTGGGTTTCATATAAAATATGATGGTGTTTTTATTTGGACATATATCCACTGGCGACTATCAAACATAGCTTCATTCATGGCATACTGTGCTTAAGAATATTAAAATTTTAAAGATAAAAGTGAAAACGAAAAGGTGAACAAGAAAGGAAAAAAATAGCATAAAATAAGATTAGTATCTGACTATAAAGCAGTTCTAAAGGTATGGATTGTGTAGCTGGGAAGCAGAAACATACTTTCTCCTTGGATTTCTCAAAGGTCTTGTCTAAGGGTTTGTTTAGACTGCAAATGGCTCTTTTGATAGTAAAGGTTGCCGACCCCTGAGCTAGATCAAGGCTACCTTGGGATATCTGTCTGAAATCACACCTCTGATTGGAGTATATACATATCCTACAGCATACATACAACCGTGCGTGTGTGTGTGTGTATGTGTGTATATATATATATATATATATATATATATATGTATAAAATAGACCTTCTAACAGTATACATACAACCGTGTGTGTGTGTGTGTGTATATATATGTATAAAATAGACCTTCTAACATGGTTGTATGTATGCTGTAGGATATGTATATACTCCAATCAGAGGTGTGATATATATATATATGTTACTGACCGCCTTTGTAAAAGCACTTTGAGAACCCCTGATGAAAGTGTTATGTAAAAGAGCTAGCTATTATTATTTCAATTAATTAATTAATTAATTTTTAAGGCCTTTGCTGACATGGCTTGTGCATTTACCTGTTGGACATATAACTAGCAGACATATAGCCCTTTAGGATCCTGCAAACTTTCTACATGTGACCCACTGACTGACTTCAGCAGGAATCCTGAGCAAAAAGGGACTTGCAAGACTGTGCTGTTAGAGTTAGGGGCCCATCTGCTCTGCTCATTAGAGGCTGGGGATTTTTTGGAACACTGTTCATCTCTGAATTCCTCAGCAGCACAGTGGAGGTGATGCTAAAATGTGTGGCCCTCAAGTGGTTAACCCACAACCAGGCAATCATTCTGTCATCTAAGTATTATGTATTCATTACACACGTTCTTCAGCCAAATATGCATAGAGCTCTAAAAAAGATACTGTTTAATGAATATAAGTACATTATCACTGATTGTAATGTAGCTAGAAGCTAAAGTAAATAGTTGTACTTTAGAGAGTGTTAAAAAAGTGTATAATGAGTGATTTTAATGAAATAGCTTTATAATCCTTTCAGATCAACTGTACATACATCATGGGAATGTTATCTTGGTTTTCTTCTTATTTATTTCACAAGTTTTCATTTTATATCAGGTACATGTCTCTAATCTACTCAAGTTAATGTTGCTGCATGTTATATTCTAGGCTCCATAACATAGTACCACAACTGTTAACAACAAAAGAACAGGCTTTTTAAATTATTATTAATAATACAAAATTAGCAACAATTTTTAGAAATGTTTAGACAATTTCTCTGACTCTTGTTCTCATATATTTAGATGTGTGTCTCTGGAGCTATTACATTATTTATTCTAGAGATGATAAAAATCAACAGATTTATTTTTTTGCTTATTTAAATTATTTGAATGCATTTTCCATCATATTAATGGAAGAGAACTAGTGAAACTGCAGTTTAGTGCTTGTTAAGTTTTACTCACGAGGACCCAATGTGCTCTGAGCCCTAGCACCAGTCTGACCTAGCATTCTCTTCTTTTGCCCGCAAGGGCCAGAACATCTGACCCTTGCCCCATAGAGGCCACAATGTCTCATGCTATCCCATGAGTCCAAGGCCTATCATCAATTCCTGGCCTTTTACCTCTGGAAGCCATTCATTTTATCCTTTTAATCACAGTGGAAACCAGCTGCAAGTTGCGATGAATTAACAACTCAATCCAAATAACTCAGCTAGGTACTAAGTACTCACTTAGGTACTGAGGTCCTACTCAACCTATTGTGGCTTGAAGTTTCTGCAAGGAAGGCAAAAAATCTCCCTGGTCCTCTTCCAGTTGATTCATGGGAGAAAAAAAAGCCTTCCTGAACCTTAAACAGGTGATTAGCTAGACCCACAGCATCTGTCAGGGTGGGTTCCTAGTTCAGGATGGGTGAGGTGAGCTGCTGGAATGGAGCCAAAAGAGATTCATCATGAATGCCATTCCAGATAAAATCCTGGCCAATTAGCACACTTCCCTTCCAGCTGGCCAATGAGCCAGAGGGTTCCTTGTGGCGGGGGGGATAACTACCTGGTGTCCCTCAGCAAGTGTCCCCTTCCTCACTGCTGAGACTGTCCCTCTTTATCATCAAGTTCCCCCACCCATTGAGGTAGGTTGGTGGCACTTCCTTAAATTTCATTTTTAGAAGCTTAAATTAATTTATTTACTCATTTCCACCCCGGCCTCATTCAACAATTCCTGTATCCTCTGTTCCTTCTGTGGAATTTGCAAAGCCTTATACTAATTTACACTAATTTCCATAGAGAACTCAGTCATTCCTTCCTGTGTTGCCTATTCCTTTTTTGACATTTAGGAGACACTCTTGTTCATGTAGGGTATGCTTTAAAAATATTAAAACTTTTTAGTTGTGCTTATAGATTTACATTACCGATTTACACTAAAGTATCATAATATAAAAATCCATTATTTGTGGGACAACAGCTGCCATGTACAGGCAATATGATACACTTGCTGACAAAACAGTCTCTAATGTAGCATCTGATCCTGTCAATTATGGACACTTGAGTAATTCTTCCTGAATTCAATGCCTTTATGCATGAGACAAAGCATTAAATATATGAGGACGCTATCAGAATCAGGCCTAAAAAGAGACCCCAGGACCAAAATTTTCAAAAATAAGAAAAAATTGAGGCTCTTAAATCCATAATTAGACCCCTGCCTGATTTTCACAAGTAATGAGCACCAACTAGGTTTCACTGATCTCAAATAAATATGATGGCATATCTTACCTGTTGTACAGTTGGGTAAAATTTTCAAAAGTGTCTAAGTGACCTACAAGACTGTGTTTAATTGAAAGTCTGTATTGAAAATTGTGTTCATTGTCCTCATTTGTGAGCTGCTGGTTGTTTAACATTTTTCTGAAAATCGAGATGGTGCCTAAATATGGATTAAAGGGCTTTTCACTTTAAACTCTTATTTGAAAAATCTTGTCCCATTTCTTATAATAATGTATTACCATAGTCCTAAAGAAAGAGAGTACAGAAATTTTAAAATGCATACAGAGTATACAGAGTATATAGAAGTTATTCATTAATATTTTCAGAGACTGTTTTGTGGTAATTTCAAATAGACTATTGCCATAACAATTTAGAGTATATGTGTCAATGTACTGTACCAAAGAATCTGGGGGAAAATATCAACCAATGCTAAATCGGGATTTTCAAAGTCAGATCAAATATAAACTCCTTCAAGAATTCCTGCTGCAGTGTGTTCGATAAACATGAATTTAACTGCTTGACATATCCTATTATCATAAAGAGCTCTGTTTATTAGATTGTAGATTTCAGAAGCATTAAATCACTTGTCTAATTTTGAGAGTGGATAGCAATGATCTGTAGGCTAATGACATATGGCAATGGCAAGTTCTGAAGTACTTAAAGATGTTCAGGAGCCATATAATAAGTAATGAACAAAAATTAATTTTAGCAATAGCATATAGTTCAGCACTTCACTAGCTAATGCCCACTTGATTTTTGACATGTAAAAACAAAAGGCAAATAATTGTCTGTATCCCCATATACAATGTGTAGAACAGATGATATTTTGTGGGACTGTCAGAAACTGGATTAGTTTGTTTTCCCACTGGATGTCATTGTTGATCTATATTAATGAAACTTCAAGCATCTTTATCTGTAAATAAGATATTTGTGAAAGACAGAAATGAGTAATTGAAATTGTTTTAATTTTTTTATCTTTTCACTGAAAGCAACTTTTATTTTCAAAACGACCACAAAGCTTTTTGCAAAATTCAGCCAATTTCTTAAAATTTTAGATCTTCTTTGTGAATGATTTAATTAATTTAATTAATTATTCAGACTAACTGATCTTCTTTTTAAAACCCCAGATTAACTCCACACACAGTACTAAAATGATTCTTAATCCACTTTTTTTTGGTGGGAGTGGCGAAATACCCTCATTGACTCAGGGCTGTTTTACATACAATGCACAGCTCCATTAAGAAACAGTAGTATGGCATCTGACATAAAAAGGAGAAGAATTGTTGTGTCATCTACAAAGAAGTATATTAGGGAGCCCAATCAAGTTACCAAATCAACTAACAGAACATATGCTATAATATAGTGTTTACTGAATACAACTAGATCCAAAATTTATAATGGGTGTTTGCAGAACAGCATTGTGTGTGCTATGCGTTGGAAATAAGTGAAATAGTAAGTCACCTTAAAAGAAGGTGCCAAGTGGCTAATGTGTGGATAGATCAGAGCACCAGTTGGGTGACGATGTATATCAGTGGTGAGTAGAGAAAGTTTGAACAGCAGAGACAGTTCACAAAAGGCCCAGATTTTAACATAAAATATCCAGTCTGAGGTTTGGGGCTTATTTCAGGAGTTCTGGTGTAACTAAAATAGCAAAAAACTTGGTCAAAGATAGGGTTTGTTCCTATAGCTTTACAGTCAGTATATGACAAAACAAAGACGCAAATGGAGTCATTCTCCACCAGAGCTTCCTGGTTTCTCTTCTGTTTAGAGCTGTTTGGAACATTTTCACTGAAATGAAATGTCATCAAAGCCAAAACATGTAGTGTTTTGTTGGTTTACAGGAGGTTTCTGTTGGGAAACCTTTATAGCTTAGTGTTTAGGGCACCTGCCTGAGATGTAGGAGACCTCTTTTCAAGTCCCTGCTCTGCTGGTTCACAATAATCAGGGATGAAATCTTCACTCACACACCATTTGCTGAATCAAAAATCTCAGGTTTTGATCCAAAAATGGACATTTTGACTGAACTCTGTTTCCCCAAAAATATTCAAATGTATTCCAGTGTAGAATGAAAACTAATTTTGAAACATCAAAAGTTGCCACAAAAAGGAACACACAGTTCTGTATCTGATCAGCAAAACCCATATCTTTGTCTGTCACTGATGTAAGTAACCCAACTTCTCTGTAAGGTACTTTGACTAAATAAGTTTAACTGTGTTAGCTGCTGTTAATTAGCTGACAGCTGGGAACCACCTTCTTCCTGAAAATTACACTAAAAGAAACCACTCCCAGGCCATTACCAAGCTTGGTACAGCAGAGAAAAGTTCACAGTCAAGGATGACATGAATTTTATTGAACTCAAATTGGAGGTTTGAGTCAAAGATGTTATAGAAGAGATGGAGTTGCATTTGGGAATACTCTTCTTGTCTGCTCCTTACTACTACTGCTGCCTGGTAGAGTTAAGGGCTTCTGGGATTGTACTGTAGGCAGACCAGTTTCCCATATAAACAGAGGTCTGGCACCCTGAACTGGACAAGTCTGAATTGCACCCTTCATATGAAGCAAAAGGAAGTAATGGCTGCCGGAATGGATCAGAGAATGGAGGAGAGAAGTAGGAGTGGGGGAAGTGTTGCAAGAACAGATGTTCTCTCTTCCATACAAATCAAAGCTTTTTAAATAGTTCTTATAAAAATACAGATGCTGATTTGTAGAACTGAATCCAGAGACCCAGCTGCCTTCTCTTTCTCCTGCCACCACTGGCAGTGCAATGCTAGGGCAACACAGTCTAGTTGCCTAGCAGGAGCCTATTGCAAGCACTGGGAAGCCAATTCTGACCTGGTATTCCCCCCCAGATACTCCCACCACTGGAGCATGGCTACCATCTCCCTCCACACTGGATTAATGCACACTAGTTGCCCAGCATTTTTCAGATTCTGTTTTTTTCCCCTGTAAACTTGTCCATCTGCAACACACCCATGGCTGTCACCTGATTCCTGTTCCACATCACCCCTTCTTTCTCCCACTGCGTACATTTCCCCATGCTTGTTCCCTCTCTGCTCTACAGTTGCCACCTACCTACAGTAGCTCTACCTACTCCTTTTCCCCTCTCCATCCCAATCTTCCTTCTCTGCCCCCCAGTACAAATCTAGGTCTTAAATCCACACCCTTTCTTACCTCTTCCTGCTCACTGCTATCTCTTTCTTGGCCCAATCCTAGCTATATCTCCATTTCCATCCTCACCACTACTTCCACCTTCCTCTTGCTACCATTTCTAACACCATGTCCATATTTCTCCTTCTCCCCTTCCTTTTTCTTGTTGTCTCTGGAACACCCACACAATGTCTGAAAACAGAACACAGCCATTCACAACATTTTCATTACAGCTAGCTGAAAATTGGAATTTCAGTACTGTGGGAAATTTTGAAATCGGTTTGAATTCTGAATCTGAATGAAAACAGACATTATCAAAATTCCACACAAAATAGAAATTCCAAATAAAAAAATAAATCAAATTATTTTGTAAAATGGTGTTTTAAAAAAGAATTTCCATGTAGCTTTTTTCAGTTTATATTATTTTTATTATTTTCATATTATTTCATGTCATGTTTATAGTGGTGGAACAAAGGACATGTTATATCATGTCAAGTAATGTCATATTATGACATAATAATCCCAAAATTCTATTTTATTTTATTTTATTTTTAATATCTCTACTGGTACTTAGTACCGAATGAAACAGCTCTACTTTTCTAAATTGAAGTGTCTCCTCTTTATGTAGTAAAACAGTTTGACACTTGGACACTTTCAACAAGAAAATTGGAATCAGTTTTCTAGGATATTGTAAATAATTTCAATTTGTACTAAACTGCAGCTGCCCTTAAAAACTTGACAATGTTTAGGCAGCTGGTGTGAGTGTCTGCTGGAAAATCCTGTTACCAAACTATTTCTCCCACTGCAAATATGTTCTCCCCTTCTTCAATTCTGCCATCTTCCCAGCTAAACAACTATTCTTCTCCAACTTAATTGAATCATATACCAACTACCCAGCCATCTTTTTCAACATCTTTGACTCACTATTCAAACCCTCCTCTCTTCCTGCCTCTGCTTCTCTCTCAACACAGGAGACTGGTGATTTCCTCAAAGAAAAAACTGACAAAACTTAAAATGGCATTTCCCATCCCCTCCTCTTGTCTTCCATTCCTCACCTGCAACTTTCTCCTCCTTCTCTCCTGTAACAGAAATGGAAGTTTCTCATCAATTCTAGTCCTCTAATCACTTGACTTGCTACAGTGACTACACCCTATCCCTTGACCTCACTTATGTCCACTCTTATCCCCTCCCCCATTTTTCTCCTTTACCTCTTGCTTGTCTCTGGTTCTTTCCTCTTGTTGGTGGTCCTGGAGGACCCCGAGTGAGGCCCCAACAGTTTGGGTTCAAGCCCGGTGCGCAATTAGCCCAATTAGACACCGAGACGGAGAAATCCTTGCAAAAGCTGTTTATTTCAGGATCCGAAATGGTGCAGGGAGACTCTGTCTCAAATCCTGCACACCAAGCAGCAAGCATCAACTTTATTTATACCTTCTTTATTTCAATGAGGAGTTCTTTCCCACCCCTCCCTTTTCCCTCCTTCAAGCAGTTTCAGCGTTAAGTCCCTGGGATGGCCATGAGAGAGAACAATGGGCGCTTTAAGCATACGGTTAATGTTGCAAGCAGCCCCCTGTAGCATGCACAGCATATCATACTGATAAGCAAGCCATCAGCTTACAGCAGCAAGAAAATGTCCCAAAGTAACCCAAACAGAGAGGAGAAGAAGGGGGGGCTGGCTGTAGGCAGGAGCCTAGCACAGGAAAACTTCATCGGCACTCTGGCCTTCCATTTACCCGAATTACCTAGTGTAATGCCCCAACCCCACAGTGCCCCAAACCACAACACTCTCACAGTACAAGAGACACCTACATCTTGCAGATTCTCCATAACATCTGTAAGATAAAGCCATCCACACAACTAATATTCTTGTCAAGGCTTTCAATATCTCATGTCTCGATTACTGCAACATTCTTTTCTCTGGCTTACACAAATACAATTTTGTAGAATGATGCTGCAAAATTCATTTTCCTAGCCCATCACTTTGACTATGTGTCTGAGGTTACACTGATCTTTAAAGGGGCCAGTGCACCTGTGTCTGATCAGCTGACCCCAGAACAGCTTTAAAAGAAAACACCTGATCTTAAGGAGAGAAAGGTAGACCTAATAAGGGGGGGCATGGACAATCAGGCTGACAGCCTGTCAGGAAAGGGCAGAGAGGGTGGACATGGGTCTCCCACTTTTGGCTCCATGGGAATAGGGAGCCATGAAGAGCAGGTTGACCAGATGTCCCCATTTTAGAGGGACAGTCCTGATATTCAGGACTTTGTCTTATGTAAATGCCTATCACTCCCTACCCTCTGTCCCAATTTTTCACACTTGCTATCTGGTCACCCTATTGGAGAGCTAAGACTTCCAAAGACCCTGGGAAGGGTGAAAGTGAATCAGGAGCAGCTGGACTGCCACAGTCCCCTGGGAGAGGAGGAACCTGAGAACTAAAGAGCTAAAGAAAACTGTCTGTCATGGTGGCCAGTATTGTCTTATTCTTTGCTGATACTCAGCTATCTGTCTGTATCTATCTGTTGTCACTCATCTTATACTTAGAGTGTAAGCTTTTTGGTGGTAGGGACTATCTTTTGCTCTGTGTTTGCACAGTGCCTAGCATAATGAGGTCCTGGTCCATGACTAGGGCTCCTAGGCACTGTGGTAATAATAATCATAGAATATTAGAGTTGGAAGGGACCTCACGAAGTCATCTAGTCCAACTACCTGTTCAAATGGATAATAATAAATGAGGGCATAGCCTGTTCAATGAACAGTTTTCCTTTAACTTCAACCCCTATTTTAATTATACACATGTACATATCTGTGGACTGAGTTGAGATTGAAGGCCTAAATTCTACAGGTTACTGAGGGAACTCGAAAGCCATTACCATGCTGAGAGTAATAACAAGGTATGGAAGGGAGACTATTATACATGCAGTATATGCTGAACAAAATGGATCCTTCCAAGCTTGGTTTCCTCAAAAACTCAGGAAGTGTGATTTGTGTTATTTTCATTGTTCAGTTCTTCAAAGACTTTTAGGGATGATCAGGCTCCAATCCTACAAGTAGTTATGTTTAGAATAACTGGAAGCTATCTCTTCATCAAAACTGAGCTAACATAAGCTAAGTATGATGTTTCAAAAATTTCTGTTAACGAATATTAATTATTACTTTAAAATCCCACAGGAAAATATTTTTTCCTGCTTACTTAGTTAGCCCTAACACTCTTACTTTATTAATTTGACAGTTTCCTTCCACTTAAAAATGTATCTGTATTCATATTATTCATTACATTAAGCCTTTTGCAAACCTCAACTCTATCTCCCCCCAATCCTTCTTTACATTGTGGAAATGAATTACATTCTTTCGGTGTGCAGTACAGTTCATCAGTTGAAAAGCTGACATCATCTTTTTAATCTTTTATTTCTGGACCTCTCCTTTGTTTCTGTCCTTCAGAAATTTAAAGTACCACAAATTATTTTCAATATGTAGCTCTAATAAGAAGATAAAGTACATAGCAAAAGACACATCGTGATCTTAGGGAAGTGAATGGGAATGGGAATTTTGCAATTGACTTCAGTTTAAGCAAAACTGAGCTTTATTTTCTTTGGAGCGATACTTCTACTCCACGATGTACACTGTACTGTCACATATATATATATAAACCATTGTTAAATATGCATTGATTGCCCTTAAACCTTACTATTCTTGCCAGGGACAAGATTACTTCATGTTATTTATTATAAGGAAAAGGTTAAAGAGTGAGGCAGTTTTATTTCATTATCTGAGAGCTTGCTGACACAGAGAACTTGCACCAGTTTAACAAAAAGTGTGATGCTGCACCAATGGAGTTAAACTGGTGTTATTTTGTGTGTGGACACTCTGCCTCAAATTAACACTGCTTTATAAAAGTTTAGTTTGTCCCTGTCAAATAACAGCTTAACAACATTCATATTAAATATCAGAGGCAAGTTAAACTGATGTAGGCTGACTATGAACTGATGTAATAGAGTTCATACACAGAGCTGAATTCGTGCAATTGCTAAATTGGGGCAACCTTGTGTGTAGCTCAGACTGAAAGTAACAGGCACGTTATAAGGCTGATCCCCCTGCATCTAGTATATTCTGCACAATGTGGATCCCTCCAAGCTTAGTTCTTTCAAAGAGTCAGGAAGTGGGGGTTTTGGTTTTCCTTTTTGTTGAGTTCTAGAAAGACCTTTAGGGATAACAACAAGTTTTTTTATTCTGATTCAGCCCAGAAAAATAAAAGCTGTCCAGAGACGTTTCTTTTTCTGTAAATAGTCTTTTTCAAGTTTGCGACTATGAAAATCCCTCCCCTGGCAAAATTCTCATTCATTTTCATGGGAGCAAGATCAAGCCCAAGTGAGATGTACCTACATTTCTCTCCAAGAAGCATTTTGAGAGGAGAACATTTACATTGGTGCCATAGTTTGATAAATTAAGTATCCCTTTATACCAGTAAAGCTTACTGGAGATAATTGTCATGTTTCACAGCAAACACACAAAGAAGTTAAATAAAAACATTAACTTTCTGGAAGGTTGCAACCTAGTGTGAATTTATTTCTTAGAATTTAGAACAATTGCATACAGGAACCCAACAAAAGAGAAAAAGAAAATAAGATGCTCCCTGTGACGGAGGAAAACAACTCAGCATACTTTGCTTTAAACTGCCTCTTTCCAAAACTGACTTTGATGGCACACAGACTCCCCCTAGCCTAACAAGGAACTGTCCCCACACACATACACATACTAGTCTTAAAGGGATAGCTTGCAATTAAAACACAATCCTCAATACACCATAACAATTCTTCATATATATCCATCATGGGATAACATTCAAAATAAGAAAGATGGAAGAAAGATGGAAAAATTCTGAAGACTGCAAAGCACTTATTTTAAGACCAAATTCTGCAAACTTTGAAGCCTGGACCAGTCCCATTGACTAAAATGAGATTTCTCATGTGATTAAAGTTAAGCAGATGTGTGTTTGCCAGGAGGCCTTCATGTATTTATTTTTTTACCCCACACTTTAGCAGTATTCTCCTCTTGTTGTGTATCAATCTCCTTCTCATCCACAGAAGTGAAACATCCAGGAACGACAGCAGAGTTCAGGCATAGGCATAACCACAGGAGATACTAGGAGTCGTGAAGATTCTAGATCCTTCGAGGCCCATCATCATTAGCCTTAATGTACCGAGATGATGACTAGCTCCCTATAAACATGCTGATTAAATATTCAGCAGGCACACTGTAGAGGGGTGGGCCATCTCTCCCTGTTAGTTTTGGAGGGAGGCCACACCCACTTCCTACCCTGCTCGAGCAGGTTTGTCCAGCCCTGGTTAGGGGAACAGTCTCCAGGCTCAGGTGGGGCAGTCCTAAGGCAATACCCAAAGCCCAAATGGGCAACACACAGTCTACAGGCCCCCGACGGTACAGCTTACAGCCTCAAAGGCCCCCAGCGGGGCAGCCTGTAGTCTACAGCCACTCGGAGGGACCAAGGAACGGGGCCCACCCGACTCCACTGCATCCTAGCCCAGGTCCCTATCCGTGGCAGAGGGGTCAGCAGGGTCCCAACCACAACACGCTGACTCACTGTCCGGTCCTGCAATCCCCAGACTGGGCAACCCCTCCCCTCGGCTACTTCCTTCCTCCTTTCCCTCGGATACCTGCTGTGCTGCCATCCACTCCTTCTCATTGGGTACTCGTCCGGGGGCAAGTCACAGGACCCCTCGCTCGCATTGGGGAATGGTAAATCCAGAAGCGCTTCGGGATAATTGGCCAGGGGCAGGTCGTAGAACCCCTCAATCTTGTCGGGGAGTGGCAGGTCCAGCAAGCTCATCAGGAAGGTCAGTGGGGGGTTGGGCCCGGTCAGGGCTTGTGCCTCATTGTCCTCCAGCAATGCCAAGGGAAGCTCCTCTAGGTTTGGCCCTGATATGACCACCTCCTCCTCATATGCATCTGGCAGCTCCTCTAAGTCCTGGGCCCTCTGTGGCCCCGGGTCTGGCGGGGTATTAGGCTCCAGTGGTACCTTGGGGTACTGGGCTGACCGTTGGTCAGTCACTGGCACCCAGACCCAGGCTCTGGTCCACTTACCTGGGTACCAGGTCCTGGCCTGCTCACCTGGGTACCAGGCCACAGACAGCTCTGGAGCTCGGAGAGGCACATCCTTCCTCCCCAGGGCCCTGCCTGAGCTCCTGGGCTTCTCTTTTGTACTTCCTGTCCCGCCCCCTCACTTCCAGGTGGGCAGACAGGCAGTCTTTGGCTCCACCCCCTCAGGCCTGGCCTGTTTCTCCCTGTTAGTCTCTGAAGGAGGCCACAGCCACTCATTACACACACTTACAAAGGAACAGGTCCTGCCTGGTGCTAAGCATCTTCACCTCCCACTGACCTTAGTGGAAGCTGACACCACTCAGGAACTTCTGCACCTGAGCTGAAAATCAAGTGAATATTAAACTATTAATACATAAAACGTGGTGCATCTAATTGAAAAGTTACACCATGTGATACAAATTGACACATTAGTGTGTGAGCCAGAACCAATAGAAGGAACATTTTTCAATCATTTGTCATATCTTGTAAAGAACATGCATTGTTAGGTAGAATGTTTTACACATCAGGAAGTCCTGCATAATATACCTAGGCAAATACTAATATGTATATGCTAATTAATTGCAGAATTGCTGGGAAAATCCCAACTGTTCACCTGCTTTCTAGAGTTAAGAAGGGCCATCAATCACTTCCTTTCCTTTTTAAACCATGCATTTAAACAGCCTTTTCTTCGTATTTCACATTATTATTGCATTCTGCAATGTGACAGCACTAATATTTTTGTTTTCCCTACCCCTCAGTTATGTTAAATCAACTAGAACTGGAGGTGGCACTAAATAAGTTATATTGTAAATTTGAAACTATGCAACAAATCCAGAGGATATTGTTTTCTGCATTAATAAAAAATGAGACAAATGGAAAAGATATGGGGTTTGTTTGTTAGAAAACAGAAAAATAAAATGCAGACATAAGATGTAATGGGAACTGAAAATACAAGGAAGCATAAAAATGATCCTCAATTTATATAAATCAATAACATTACGTACATTATTATTTAAGTATAAAATATTAGTAGCTAGTTAATTCTGCTGATCTAATCCTGCTCCCAAATCAATGGAAACATCTACTGATTTTAATCAGACAAGGCCAGAAGTCAATGCCAATCATTGTACAACAGAATCCAGAATAATTTTACCATGGGATTCAGGCCAGCAGCCAGCAACTAAAGATGTCACCAGTCATTTACATAAGGGTCTGAAATAGGGTAGTTATCATCCAAAATTACAAGAATACCATCACATTTTCTCTTGCTGTTCAGAGTAGGATCTATATTCCTGGCTGAGTGGTTTGTGCTATTATTGGCTGTCTCTTTCCAAGGTGACTGCAGGCAAACTGGAATGTACTCTTCCCTTTCTCTTTCCCTATTTCAGTTCCCTTCATTTTAAAAACAATTTAAAGCTTTGCACTGTACTCCAGGCCTAGATATTACTGCAATGGGCAATCAAGAAATACTTAGATGTAAATTATAGATTAGATATCATTCCATTCTTGTTACCTTCCTTTTTGGTCAGTGGTTTTACACCGGTGCTGAATTTGCCCCTTATGGCATTATCTTCATAAGATGAGTTTGTATCTTGTGTTAGATAACACATGGTCACTAACATGAGGTAAAATCCTAGCGAAGGCAAGAGTTAAGCAAATTAAGGTAAACCCCAAATTCCCACATAAACTTTAACTCAACTTGTTTTTTGTGCTCAAGCTAAAATCTGCCTTGCCTTCACTAGGATTTTACATTCTTACTTAGCTTGTGTTAACTAATATGAGAGAGGAACACCAATTTTTTTTCTAGACGGATGCACCCTTTGAATTTTTCTTTCTATTTTGTTTTCCAGTTGACCATGGTGAAGGAAAAACCCTGAACAAAACTAATGAGTTTGAATACAATTTACACATGGTGCAAGAATCAGTGTTTGCTTGAATCAAACACGTACTATGTAGAGTGTATCAAATCCTAGATCTGAAATCCTAGATCCTGGATAAGTTAGTGCCTTCATCTAAACTTAATGGTTTTGGTCCATTTCTATTGCAGTAGGACCAGCTATTACACCGTTTGTGAAGAAACCAAAACCTATATGAAACAAGCCAACTTGAAAATGATTTCAGAGTTTATTGCCAAAGATTTACATAGTCCTAGGCTAGGTCTACACTGAAGGTGGCAAATTCGCCACATCAGATCGATTGCTCTGGATCCACTGAGTGATCTGTGTAGACCTGCTCAGTTGATCCAGCAATCGATGCAGGAAAACCACCCCGGTAAGTGGCATAGCTCTGCGTCAAAGGGAATGCTGTTCCCTTCAACACAGTGCAGTGTAGACGCTGCGCGGAGCAGACGCCGTGAAGTCAACAGGAGATACGCAAATGATTTGTGTCACTTGCGTATCTCCCATCGACTGCCGCCGAATTCCGAAGGTAAGTGTAGACCGGGCCCTAGAATATGCATGATGTGATTATAAATGCTAAGAGTAATAAGTAGATAGAACATACAAATAGTTGATCACTTCTAAATGAAACACACCACTGATGTATCAGAATAATGCCCATCCTGCTTGCAAAATAATACTGCTAAACAAACCAGATAATCAAGATGGAAAAATTCAGATCTATTGAACAAATACAAATACAGATACAAATACAAATGCCATATCTTTAGAATATAATATTGGAGAAAGTTCTGAATATGCTTTTCTGCTCTCTGAACTGTAGGATGGTTCTACATTCTAAGATGTTGTCAAATTAACATTCATTATAGCAAACAATATGGAAATCTAACACATTTTGTGTTGTCTGGGTGGTTTATTACTTAATTGGCAAAGACTGAAAGATTAAATCTGTTGGAACATTCAGAAAAAGTGCAGAACCAACCAAACTACAGATTTTCTGATAACACATTAAAAGCCTTTAAATACAGCTGATCAAAAATGGTTTTTTACCCATAAAATATTTTAATAAAAATTTTTCATTTTCATTAACATTTTCCAGTGATCTATGACTTTTAATTGAAAAAAAACAGACCAAAACAACAACAACAACAACAAGAAACAGTTTTGGACAATACAAAAAAGTCTAAGATATGATTTTTTTTTCTTCAGTTTAAAACATAAAACAAAATTTCTATTTGGAAATGCTGATGCATTACCTCATGGGAGTTGTATTATGGGTACCTCATGCTCCCATTCCCACTCCAGGTTGGGCTCCCTGTCTGCCCTGCACCTTCCATGATGTGTCTCTTGCGGTATATCATGAAAGTCTTTACTTATGATACATCAGTGGAATCTATGTTATTGGAAGTTTTTTGTTGAGAACAGGTTAGACAAACATTTGTCAGGGATAGTCTCTGTATAGTTAATCCTGCCTGTGTGTGTGGGGGATGAACTAGATGATCATTGAGGTTCCTTCTAGCCCTATGTCTATCACTAAAATTATTACTGGTGAAATGTTAGCTGCATATTGCCGTCAATGGCAAAACTTTCAGTGATTTCAATAGGCTCAGGATTTCACCCTACATATGTTCTAAGTATTATTATTCTTGTTTATTATTTATTTACATTCTGACATTAGTTAACTGACCTATAGGACTGGGCTGTCATTGTGCAAGGCATTTTATAAACATACTGGGTCTTTCTCTCCACAGGACCCAATCCAAAGTCCACTGAAATCATTGGGAGTCCTTCCATTGACTTCTGTGGCCTTTGGCTCAGGCCCTAATTTAAGACAAGATACACTGAGTTATTGTGACAAAGAAGAGGGAATAAGTGTGAAGCCAAGATGAGGGTGGCAATAAGGAGAACATGTGGATAACAATATGTAAAAGTTCAAATTCTGTTTTTTTTAAAAGGTCTGTGCCTGTTTTTCATTTTTTTAATACAAAAGTATGTCTAACTAAGTAAATTAAATACCAGCAATTCCCAATAGCCTGCATCCTAAGCTTTACTCTGTTTTTCTTTGTCACTATTAACACAGACTCTCATTAACTTTAATCCTTGAGTAAGTACTGATTCAAAAGAGAATAAATATCTCAGGATATGGCTTATTATCAGCATTGCTAACAGCAGGAGTGGGCAATATTAATAATATTTTATTACTTTTTGGAGTTCCTGTGCCACATTTTCTACACTAATATTTCTATTAATTGTAAGCTGTGTCCCATAAACATTTTCAGATTTTTGACCTAAATGATTAGGTAAAGTTACCTCCATATTGTCAGAATTCCTCTTTTGGGAAGAATACAGAATGTGGCTATTACGTGGAGTCATTATTGTCAGTTGGAAAATTTCTATATCTACTTCTACATTTGAGCTGGGAGGTGTGATTCCCAGATTTTGCAGACATACTTGCACTAACTCTGCTTGATTTAGCTTGCTAAAATATCAATGTTGCTGGGGTAACATGGGTTGCAGCTTGGGCTAGCCACCTGAGGATACACCCGGGGGAGAGGGGTTGGGTAGATGCATACTTGGGTGACTAATCCAAGCCACACCCCATGCTGCCACAGGTACCCTGCTATTTTTACCATGCTTAAGCAGAGCTTCAGTGGCTGCATCTACATGAACTGGGAATCTCACTTCCTGGCTCAAATGTAGATGCACCTTAACTGTGCTACTCTTTTATGTAATCCATCCCATTTATCAATAATGGTCACCACCAGATGAGACTTGTTTGTTCTGCAATATTTGCTTGAGCTTGTCCCTGTCTCAGCTGGAGTTTGCTCAGCAAGTAGTTTAAAGGTTTGCCCAACTCTATATAAACTTTATCTATTCAGACAAAGATTTTTTTTAAACTAAAATCTCATTTCATATACAATAACCGGGAAGGACGATGAGCCAGTTTGACATGATGGATGAGCTTATATGATGTTGTCACTTAAATCTCAAGAAATAAAATGAAAGATGGATATTATAATTAAATTTTATAATTAGCAAGCCTATCTTGTGTGCCTACCAGTATAATTTTAGAAAAGTTGTGTCTTCCTTAAGTCTAAATTGTTCAATATTTTATTTAATCCTGGAGAACTGAATAAGTATGAGCTATTGGAATGAGTGCTGAAGAAAAACAGTCTTGTTTCAGTGTCATTAATGATGCTGTCCTTTCTAAAGGGAACTACAAAAGGCTTAATTTCTGAACTGTCAGTCAGACAAAGAAATCATTCCATAAGTCCAGAAGGATACCAGTATCTTTCTGTTCCCCTTACATCAAAGTGCCCTAGATATGCTGTTGAACAATTAGGTAATACATAAGCAAGCTTTCTGTACAGATGAGCCAGATAAGATCAAAGGAACGTAGATGCCTGTATAGACTATCAGCAGACTGAGTGTTTTGTATAACCTGTTGAAAATTTTAATCAAAACTGGGGGGTTTTTTTAAAAGAGAAAATAGGGATTTCATCTAAACAAAATATTTGGGACAAGTTTTCAATTGAAAATTTAGGGTGTTTTATTGATAAACAATGCTTGAAAACCAAAAAGTTTTCAGCCAAAACCATAACTATTTAGGCAAAAATAAATATTTTGAATTCAAAATACTGCTACTGTGCCTTATGGGAATTATGTTTCACTTGATTCATGTTCTCATTCTTCATTGTGGTCCAGGCTCCTCAGCCGTACTTCATCTCATATGCACATGCACATTTGACGTGAGCCATGGGACTCCCAGAATGCACTGCCTTCCCTCAAGATCACTGTGCATCATGAGAGATGTATTGCAATGAGGGAACCCAGCATATAGAAAGGGAGACATTTGAGCTATGAATCCTATGAGACACTGTAGTGGTGTTTCTGAAATGAACTCTTTCAGTTTTTAGTCAAAATATTTCCATTTTCAACTTTTTACTGAAAAGATCACAGTTTTCTGTGAATAAAAATTCTGACCACCTCTTGTACTTTGTTCACCTTATCTACCTTTCAGTTTGGCAACCACCTATGACCACTGAAACCTCTTCAACTATAAGCTTATGCCAACTCCCTTGTCTCTGGTGTTACCATGGCCTTCCCCTCTATTGTCATTTATCTGACCGTTCACTTGCTGCATACCACTTAAATATTAGACTGCAATCTTTCTGGAACAAGGACTGTCTTTGTTGAATTTGTGTACAGAATGCCCCATATAATGGAGACCTGGTGCTCCTTTAGTGTGGTCCTTACCTCAATATCAAAACCACTAGTGCTGCTATTAACAATAGCTCTTCTGAGCTTTAGTGATTGCAGCCATTTTATCTCATATGACTCCTGAGAGTAACATCTGAATTTAAGGATTATCTTTACAATTGTGAATGGATCAACACACTGACATAACTTCTGTAAATATTATTTCCGCATGCTGTCCTACTCAGAACCATAAAATGTGACAGTCCCAGTCCCTACTATTCTTGATTAATTCTGTCAGGGTTGGTGTATACTTATTTTCTTGCTCAGTTCTGCATGTCTGTTACTTACATGTTATATTTCCTTCCACAGTTGAAGGGGAGCCCATCTGTACGCACTGTGTGGCAACATTCAGTCGGAATTGCTTGCTTTCTGCAATGTTCCCCATGATCCTATGGAAGCTGTTGTATGTATCAGAAGAGTCAGCGAATATTGACCTCTATTGTGTGAGCGCTGTATAGTTATTTGCAACCCTAACTCATGTCATGAGACAAAGGTCAGGTAACAGAGCAGTGTCTTACTAGAACTCCTGTGTCTCACCTTTATTACAATCCATACTGAGACTGAACTTAGATTCAGAGGATGGGTGGGTGGAGTAAGTGAGCAACCACTCTCCAAAGCATGCTCTCCTGTGCACCCTACAGATATCCAACCATGTATACATTTAGAAATAATACTACTCCAAAATGAATTAACTCCTCCTGGGATGCCTTCTCCTGATGCAGCTGCACAGCTTAAATGGGAGACTGGCTATCATACATTATCCCTGGATCCAGATTGCTGTGCCGCAGAGGTCTCAAACTACAGCAGAGAGGGTCTGTGATGTACAGTCTGTAAAGTTGAGTCCCATCTAGATCCTGGGCTCCCCAAATTTAGTGGCTCATGTCCTATACTCCCTTTTCATACTTGATAAAGTTTCTTAGGTCCTTCATTCTTTTGATGCCTTTTTCTTCTGTAAGAGGGTCTCATATTACCCCCTCTTGTAATGCCAATCCACGTATGGGTGTCAGCAACAGCGATCAAACCAGGGACCTCTGGAGCTTAATGTATGAACTAAAAGACACAGCATTGTTAGTCAAAGCTGTAACAGGCTACCTAGTAGGGAACAGAGCACTGCTCTGAGCAAGCCGGGGTTACCTATTTATTTCTAATTTGAGGGTATTGATACTTCAGAAAATAACAAATGATTTTGTTTTCTCATATTACCTATTTCGTAACTGAACAGTGAAATTCAAGCAGCTTAAATATATCTCCACTTCAGTGTCTCTCTTGGTAATTGAATTATAAATATAGTATTCTTGTATCATATACTCAAGTACTAGAAATGACCTCTACCAATTTTTAAGTGTATGTTAAAACAGCCAGTTCTCATGATTCTGTTCTATAGTGAAAAGAATAAAAAAGTTCACAAATCTTAAAGATCCCTGTCTGAGGAAATCATTAAACTATTGCTTAATTTCTAGAATCAAAGAATTAGTTTTAAATATGCCTACATGTTAATCAACATAAAGTATGTTTATCAGAAGTTCTTCAAGTAATAATTATTTCTTTAACCATGGTTTTTAACTCACTATATAAATACAATTGTCAGAGCGAGAATAGTCTCTTTAAGGGTTTTGACCTCTGCTTCACTTGTGGATGGCTTAACCTGATAGACCGGTTATAAGGTGTGGAGTCCAGGGGATGGATAAGAGTAAAAAAGGACCTTGACAGAACAGAGAGAACACTATGCAAAGTAAGCATGCTGGCTATAGTATAGTATAGTATATGTTTTTGATTTATGTTAGACTTATTGTATCAGGGAATATTGGCTATACTAAATAAATAAAATATTAAGTTTTGGAAGAATACTGTTCGGTGTCAATCAATTATATCAGAAGGCTGCATCCACGTCCCCCAAAAGGTATCAGGTCTAAATTGTACTGGGAAATTTTTTCTAAAAGTATTTCCTGAAAAGCCCCAGCAATTTCTCTAGGGCAGGCCCCTTTCAGCTTGAAAAAAACAGATAAGTGAGTCAACAAAAGGGAACCTCTGGTAAAGGGGCCACAGATGAGCTATTCTGGGGGTACCCTAGGGCTATTTTGGGGGTACCAGCATATTTTATAATTAGATCTTACCAAACCAATAACACATGAACTTCTGGATCACTATGCACTCTCACCATGGAATCACAGGCAGTCCGCTTAGACTCTCCAGTCTATCCTGCCACCAGGTAAGCTTGTCTTAGGATATGTCTACACTGCAGAGTGAAGTCGACTTAGTTAAAATCGACATTCACCCACTGATTTTTAGAAGTCAGTGGAGCATGTCCACACCACGCTCCTTTAGCCAGGCTCATGTGTCCACACTTGCCACACTTGTGTCGGCATTCAAAGCAGCGCATTGTGGGTTGCTATCCTACAGTGCAACTAGCCATAGTGGCTGTTGGGACGAGTTTCATCATCCCATGATGCAAAGCTCCTTCCCCCTCCATTCTTCCCCCGTACAAACAAGAAACTGGTTTTCACACTGTTTGTTTATGCCGTGCAGTCGCCATTGCTGCTGAGACATGGAGCCAGCTCATCTCTTCACTATTAATGTGAGCATCACAAATAGAGCGTGGTTTATCCTTGAGTATTTTCAAAGGAGAGCGAGAACCCAAAGCACAAGCAACAGCAATGTCACCGAGGCTGCCCTGCTACAAGACATCAAGTGGAGCAATTCCCAATTGCTGCAATTGCCATAACACATCATCTGCAGTCCATGAAGCATGGAGCATGAAGCATGAAGCATGAAGTCCATGGGTTCTCGGCCCAGGAAACAAGCTCATACTGGCGGGACTGCATTGATATGCAACTGTGGGATGATGACCAGTGGCTGCAGAAATTTCATATGTGAAAGGCCACTTTCCATCCACTTTGCTCAGAGCTGGCCCCGTCCCTGAAGCGCATAAATATTCACTTGAGACAAGCTCTGATGGTGGAGAAGGAAGTGACCATTGCTCTGTGGAAGCTGGCAACCTCCGACTGTTACCACTTGGTTGGGAATCAGTTCAGACTCGGTAAATCTGCAGTGGGAGTTGCTGTGATTCAAGTGTGCAGGGCCATCACTAGGCTTCTGCTACGAAGGGTAGTGACTCTGGGAAATATGCAGGACATAGTGGACGGGTTTTCTACGATGGGGTTCCCAAACTGCGTGGGGGCCATTGATGGTACACTCATCCCTATCTTAGTGCTTGACCACCTAGCAACTGAGTACATAACCCGTAAGGAGTACTTTTCCATGGTGCTGCAGGCACTTGTGGATCACAGGGGTCGTTTTACTGACATCTATGTGGAGTTGTCTGGAAAGGTGCATGATCCGCGCATATTAGGAACTTAGGAACAGGGGGCACTTTCTTACCGGAATGAAAAATTAACATTGGTGATGTGGAAATGCCAGTAGTGGATCCTGGGGATCCTGCCTATCCCATGTTCCCTTGGCTAATAAGCTGTACACCGGGCACCTTGACAGTGACAAGGAGCATTTTATTACCAGGCTAAGCACTTGCAGAATGGTGGTGGAATGTGAATTTGGGCATTTAAAGGCATTTACTAGGCTGAATATGAGTCAAAAGAACACCCCATCAGTTATATCTACGTGCTGTGTTCTTCATAATGTGTGTGAAGTGAAGGGGGAAAGGTTCCCCTAGGGTTGGACTGTGGAGGCGGAAAGACTGGCCACCAATTTTGAACAGCCAGATGTCAGCAATATGCTCAGAGTTAACCACTGAGTGCTTTGCCTTCGGGAAGCATTGAAAACCAGGTTCTGCAATGAGATGCAGTAATGATTTCTGTTCCTGTGTGTTTTGTGCCTTTGCTTAACATCCCCCCTACCATTGATATCAGTACCCTCCAAATCCCTCCCAAACAAGATATGAATTAATATAAAAATGTGTATTGAAATGATGCAAATATTTATTTATGAATATTCACGTCGGTGGGGGTGGAGGGGTGAATATTCATTCACAGTCTCAATAAGTAGCCTGGTTGCTTGCAGGACAACTGTCAGCGTGCCCACTGCTGCTTTCTGCTCACCTCCACCAGGGTGGAGTGCACCACGTACTGCGGCCTGGCCATTCTTCTTGTAGACCTCTTGGAGGAGGGGGAGGAGGAAAGCAGCAAAGCAACAGGTGGAGGAGAGTTCTGGAGGGGCTGAAATGGGATTCTGTCCCCCCGCCACTCCTCCTAAAGCTCCACAAGCCTCCTGAGCATGTTTGCCTGGTCATGCATGATTTCCAGCATCTCCTGCATGGTACTGTGCTCATGCTCCTGCATCGCTCTTCGATTCTCCCTGTCCATGTCCACATTCTAGGCCAAGGTCAGCCGCCATGCTTGGATCTCTGTCTCAGTGGCCCCATGAGCTCTTCAAACATGTTGCCTCGCAATTTTTTATTCTCTGTCTGATCTGCGATAGTTTTTCCACAGCAGTTCTAGAGCGGGGGCAAGGCCGAGGTGTCCACAGAATGAAAAGAAATGCACAATGTTGCCATTGTTAGCAGACCCAGGAAAATGAAGCAACTTCAACAATGTATAAAATATTCCCCTTAGGGTGCACAAGGCTAAGCCAGACACGCGTTCCATTCCAAACATCTCAGAAGTCGGCTTGCTGTGCCGTTACAGAGATGATAAGCCAGGGGCACATACTCTGCTATAAAGAGGATTAATGATCTCTAAAAAGCTCATTTCAAATTTCCTGTATGAGAGGGGACCGAGCGCAACAGTTTAATTAAGATGACTGTTTTGTCATGAGGTGGCCACAGTGGATCTGAGGACAGCACGGGCGGCTTCATAGTTTTGTCCAAAGGAAAACCAAAGGAAAAATAATTAACGTGACTCAATAGGATAATACAAAGGGGAATGGAAAGGTACAGGGTATCGACTGTATAGCTCGAATATTTTAAACACGCGCCGTCTTCCCTAGGTGACCATGAGCGATATCAGTCTCCTGAGGGTAATGCATGAGGAAGGGGAAGATTTGCTGCACGCAGCGGGTTACCGGCCTGGCCCTTATGCTGTTATGCTGTGTTCTGCAATGGTTTTGGTTCACTTGATTGCAGTGTGGTGTGGCAAAGTATCCTACCACGGAGGAAGGAACAAGGCTGTCCTTCCCCGATACCTTGTGCAAAGGATAACAGATTACCTACATGAAAGTTTCCTTGAGATATCAACAGAAGATCCTAGGAGCACACCTCTGCACATAAATAATCTGTTCCTGGAGTAAGCCCCAGTAAAGTTCGCTAAACCGCTGAAATCCCCTCCCCCCCATTTAAAGGACATAACTGCTAAGAAGAAAAATAAAACTCACCAGATGTGCTTTCCCCGGGATCACTATTGCTGTCCTTAGTACTGCTGGACTGTTCTGGGATCAGGAGTGGTCCTAATTGTATGGTCATTGTGTGAAATGCTGCTGACATAAGTTTGACTGGACTGCTGTCAGATATGTAGGGTAATCAATTCTGATGAATATGCAGCTCAAAATTGTATAGGTAATTAGTAAATCAAATATCTCCTCTACTCACTTAAAAAAAAAAACAGGTGCAAGACATTAAGGAATATAGACTTTTCCTTCTCCCATACTTCCCTGATGAAAAGTAATTTTCTTCAGGAGCATTCCCACAATCAACCGTTCGCCAATTCTCAGTTAGTTTATTTATTTAGTATTACATTTGAAAAAAAAAGTTTAAAATGTGTTGAGGAAGCAGTTCAGTGTAAGTGGCCCCATGATGCAGGAACATGGTCACCTCAACATCAGTTTCCTTAATTGGCTCTCCAATGAACTCACATGCAACCAAAAGTTTCATTAACATTTGCCCTCCTCTTGGAGTTTGCTTTAGTAAGCCATTCTGGGTACATAACAAAAGTATTTATTTGCCTGATGAACAGTGTTTCATAGAATAATCCCCTCTATCCTCCAGGTTAAGTCTTTTATGACCACTGGGCAACAGGGGTAGGTTGCTGGTTACTTTCTCTCATTCTTGTCAGTGACTTGTCATTTTCTCAACCAAACCCAGACTTCTCCAGGATTCCATAGCTGAAAAGCCTTCCAGAACTTCCTGCTTTCATATCTCTCACTGGTTCTCCTTTCCCTGGAAAACCCTGAACCATGACATGTTTTTCAGTTTGACTCTACCAACAAACAGCCTTCCTCTTCATGACAAGTGTCTCCCACTGACTGAACCAAACCATAGATTTCTCTTTACTCATCCCCACAGCTGCTGCTGCCACCCTCAGGTTGATGTCATGGTTGCTGCTTGCGGTGGTTGCTTGTTCTACCAGAAAAACACAACCCAAAGTTCTTTTGCTGCTTCTCCCAACTGTCTTCTTCTGCTGCTCCTGACCATCCTGACTTTTGCCTAATGACTCTGTCTTTTATAGTTTTTGACCTGTTCTGATTGACTGTTCTTTCAATCCTTCCATATCCTTCAATCATATTTAGACCCTTTCTGATTAGTCTATTCTTATAGTCCAGTCACAACTGGTAAATCTGGCTTCAATCAAAGCTGTTTCATAACAAGTCTTAGTATTACGGTCCGTATGCTATTATGGACTGGTGACCTTCATCTAGTTTTCGATTGAGTGTGCCTGATTGACCCATCCCTCCACTGTTGGAGCAACCTTTACTTGACCCTAAATTACATTTGTCTGCCTGCCAACACACCAGCTATATGCTGAACTGAAACTGCTAACTCACCCTTTTTGGTTGTGTGACATTTCACACATGCCATAATACCAAACTATTACACTGTAGACAATTACCTCATCCTTTTAATATGTATCCAATTGCTAATTTATGCATCTGAATGTTTTGTCTGCTGTTATCCTCTGTTTGCACCTACTGGTGGCAAAGCAATGTTTTCAGTGCTGTGCTTAGGAAACAGAATAGAGCAGCTAAATAATCTCTACTATCAATACCACTGGTTTGGGGTGTCTGCCCAGTTTTTGACAGTCTGCCCTGAGGTTGGCACTCACAGCCGTGAACAACTCCAGACAGCATAACATGCTGCTCACCTCAAAATCAGCATAAAGGCTGCCAAACACATAGGACAAGAGAGAATGGGGAAATGCAAGACAAAGAGATCCTATACAGCAGTGTTTCTTAACCATTAATCAATCATTATTGCCTTAGATGCATTCAGAAACTTGAGTATCCTCTTCTGCTTAGGACAGGAGATAACTTAGTATCAAAAGTAGGGTAGAAAATGTTTAGCTTCTTAATGGATGTCCACTTTACAATCCTTGCCTAAGAAAGATCCTATTGAACAGACTAAAGTACCATTTTCCCACTGAACAGCTCACAGCAACAAAAGAGAAGATGTAATGCCTAGTTTCAAAAAATGTATTTAGGCATTGAGTGTCACGACACCTAGGTTTTAGGCACCTTGAAAATCATCGGAACAGAAGAGCAATTCACAAAGCCTGAAGCAACTGACTATACCGGGAATGAGGAGAAAGAGGTGCCCTAAAATGCTATTCACGAAAGCATGAATGCTAGACAGGGAGCCGCCTAAGCTAGCCAATGGGAGATGCTGACAAGAGAGCACTAAATCATGTCTTTCACCAAGGTAAGTGTCCAGGTCATGATGCAGGAAGGCAATATATCTGCTAGTGATTCTCAGATCATTTTAGAGTGATTCTCTAAAGATTCTCTGGGAGTGAGTCCCCTAAAGTGTTTTTTGTTTTGTTTTTGTTTTGTTTTTATCAGAGGGAGGGAGAAGTGGAGGAAGAAGAGGAAGGAACTTTTAGGCCAGTGGCTAGGATACTCATCTGAGATGTGGGAGACTTCCCGTTCAAACCTCCCCTCTGCCAGGTGAGGAGAAGGGATTTCAGCACGGATCTGCCACCTGTCAGGTGAATAGTCTGACCACTGACCAATGGAATATTCTGATGTGAGTGTTTCTGTCTCTCCAGTTGAAGCTGTTTCACTGTGGATAAATAATTCAGAGTCCTTGGGGTAGAGGGACTAGACATTGGATTTCCCACATCCTGGGTGAGTACTCTAAGCACCAGCTATAGATTCATTCTCATAGTTGGCCTTGCTCGTTCCTGTTCTGTGTCTGGCTCAATGACTCTACAGTGAAACAACTTCAAAGACACCTGTTGAGGGAGCCCCATATCAGAATATCCTATAACCCAATGGTTAGAGAACACATGTGAGAAGTGGCAGACCCTCTACAACATCCCCCACATCTCTTCCAAGCATACCTACAAGACTTGACCCTGCACATGAATTAGGTGTCTGAATACCTATCTTCCCCATAAATCACTCTGGATATAGTCATCCAGATACCTAGAGTGAGGCAGCAGTGTGAATGCCAAGAGACAGAAACATCTGTTCTGAGGAAACATTTAACTGCAAAAACTTAGGTGCCAAATGAGTTTAGGCACCTACATGGTTATGTGGGAGTTTTGTGAATCATAGTGGAGCCTAAAACTGAAATTTAGGCAACTAAATCTCATTACCTTTGAATTTAGTCCTAAACGATGGAAAACCACGATTGGAAGAGAAAACAGAACAGTGTACCTGTAGCAATTTTTTAACTAAAATACACCCACTTGTGTCACAGACTTTTTTAGATTTAGTTTTTACAAAAAATATTATGAATCAAAACTACAGAAAAAGTGGTGACTGAAACATTATCAGAAGTAAACATCTGGCTCAACAGGATAAAATTCTTGTCATTCATTCTACATTCTAGTATCTCAATCATACTACATTCATTCTATTCTAAGAAGGTTCTTAAACAGTACTTATCACCGGGATATTTCAGCACTAGTTTAAAAAACCCACAGCTACTCAAACAGCACAAAGTATTAGCAGTGAACTGTGTAGAGAACAAACCTAATGGGATGGGGAGGACAAGATGACCTCACAGGTATTTTCAGTCTCTAACTTCTATGACTTTTTTGCAAGTCAGATTTATATGCATCTCAGAAGATAAGAGCTCTTTCAATGGAGAGTTTAGAGATTTTGCTGCATTTTTGTTCTCTTAAAACCTTAAAAGGATTTAGAGCTTGCTGCAGTTTTGGTGACTGCAGATTAATGGACTGAGACTGTATAAACTAATCCATACTACACTACCAATAATATTTTTTAACCTACAGCCTGAAGGGCAGCTTCTATAAGGGAAAATGGTAGGCAATCTCCACAATAACTCAAGTCAATAATTTCAGCAAAGACAGCCTTCAGAAATACAAGGGTAGCTATGCTGGTGATATTCTTTGTTATGTGTTGTAAAATCCACTAGCAACTGGACTGTCACCTACAACTTACTTTCCATAAGTTACAAAATATCTGCCAGAGTTACTACTTTGGAGGCAATATCATGATGGCTTGACTTTGAACCAAGGTGAGAAACCTCACATCCTATTGCTGTCTGTCAGCTCTTCCATATTGTATGAATTTGTAAATAAATTGTTGGATAATAAATTGTTAAAGATCAGTATGACTAAAACTATATTTAAATGTTATTTCATTTTAATTGAATTTTTCTCATCAAATTTTACGCAAGCTCTGGTGAAGTCAGAAAAGAAAAAACTACTGTTTTCTCTCATTAATTTGTCAGTCATAACTACTAATTACATTAAGGGCATGGCTTTCAAAATAAGTAATCAAAAGCTTTTTAGTTATGAACTTGCTATATTTGTAATATAGTTATGAATTTCCTTTTTTAGATTTCACTTAATTCTCAGATCATGTAAAGTTTTCAAAACTACCCTAGATAAATATATTTTCTGCTATTTCTCGAAGCTTATAAAAATTTTTCTCATGCTCCCTGTTTTTGAATACTTGTATACAAGATAATTCATTTTAGCATTAACTGCACAAATCCATAAAAGTACAATATTTAATGTCTACATGTTATGCCAAGTGTTTTTTGCCTTTCATAAACCATTTGAACTGTTCTGTTGATCTTTATGATATAAACCAAACTCTTGGACTGAATTATAGCTTAGTGTTCAAGTGTGTGTGTGGGGGGGAGGGTATCTATTTTGACTTTTAGGATGAACTTTTTTTTAAGTCCACACATTTGTCTTTTTAAGGCAGGTTTTGAACAAGTTTGTAGTCTTAATGGTTCAGCCATGTCTCCACTTGCACTCCCCATGCTTCTGTGGCGACACTCCTATTTATATTCATGCTAGCTCAGTGACAAGTAGACAAGTACACCCCTAGCTCATAGTGTAGACATAGCCTTATGGTTACATCCACAAAGGAGACTTACACTCAGCATTGCAACAGATTCACAGAAGCCAAGAAGATGAAGCTGCCTAACTGAGCTAATAAAAAATGTCCAGGAGAATGCTGTGGCCTTATCCCCAGGCCTCTCAGGGAGTTAAGTACCTGACTCCAGGCCAGAGGGAGGTTTCTTCATTCACTTGGGATTGACTTCTAAAAATCCTCTCCTACAGTTAGGGCTGATCTGTGTCAGGCACCTTTCTCACAATAAGTAGTAGTGGTGGGGATGCCCTGCCCACATATGCCAATAGCCCAGTAGTTAGAAAATTCATCTGGGAAACCCAGTTTCCAGTTCCTACTCCAAATATTTAAGATATACAAAGTGGAAAAGTTTCAAGAGGAGAGGTTCAGAGAGGCCCATCCCAGGATGCCCTAAGAGCAGTGATTTGAGCTCTCCCTGAGCAGCGTAAGACCTGTGTTCAAGTCCCTGCTTCTCAGGAGGCAGTGTGTGTGTTTGAACCTAGATTTCTCCCTGTCACACTGACTAGATTGGGGTGGAGGGCATTTATTATATTATTTAACATCATTATGTCAAAATCATAGTAATTCATGTGAGATATGATATGTCAGGTACTGTCAGGAAGGCTATAATGTGCTAATTAAGATGATAGTGTTTATGTTCATGTGTTATGTGTGTAGGGAAGTTATATATCTGTATTTCAAACTGTGCTGTGTCTGGGTAACACCCCAGACAAGACGGCTGCAGCAATAGCCTGCTTAATGACCCATTAAGAAATTCACAGGTACAAGGGGACCAGGGAGAGAAACCAGGGATATATCTGATGAGTTATCAGGACTTAATCATGTGACTCTGGACTCTATATTGGTTCCTGAAAAATTCCACAAGCAGCATGGCACAGACCAGAGGACATAAAAGGCATCCATTTTGTCTTCAGTCTGTCTTTCAGCCTTTCAATCTCCAGCCTGCCTCTGGATCATCTCATCTATAACTGAACTGAACTGAAGCTGTGAAACAAAGGACTGAGACCCATCCAGATACTGGATGTACTCCAGAGGGACTATACAAGCCTGCAAACTCCACAATTCTTCTAGAAACTTGATATATATGGACTTTCAAATCATTTGTATGTATCTGATTGCTTTAATCCTTTAACATTTCTTTTATAGTTTGTTTCCTTCTTTTTAAAATAAACCTTTAGTTTTAGTTACTAAAGGATTGGTTGGCAGCGTGGCATTTTGGGTAAGATCCAAACTTAGATTGATCTGGCATTGTGGCTGACACTTTGGGGTCAGGAGAAACCTTTTTGGTAAAGAGCATAGAGTTTTAAATTACTGGTCTCTTTACTGGACCTAGTGGCCGATTGGGAGCCAGAGACTGATATGCAGTAAAGAGGGTTGTGTGTATCTTTATTTTGGCTTCTTAATAACCGGTGTGGGGAATCAGAAGTGCTGTTTGTGGCTGGTTAGGAGGTCTGACTTCAGTGTAACCCACCATCCTGTAGTACCATCCACTAGTACTTCTGCCATGCACGCAAGACAAATTGGAGAATGTCTAATGTGTGTGTCAGCAGCACTTTAGCAGCTTTGTGCATGCCCACCAGAAGAAATGTCAGTGCATACAAGGTTAGGTGGCAGCTGAGAGGATGTTTTGAAGGTCTCATTTTTTACTCATGTGCCAGTTAGGTGCCCTGTGCTAGACTTTACTTCTTAAAAAATGAAAACAGAGTGAAGAACAATTGAGTGGTCTGTGCAAACTTTCTACACTTCTGACTTGTCCGTCCTACTTCTGTTCTCCTGGAGCACCAGACTATTGGAAGTACTGCTTGTGTCTGCAAAATAGGCTATGGCCATGCTGTCTGTGCCACCATGCAATTATTATAGCTAGTGTATAATCATTGGATTTGAACAATGTATTTTCATAAGTTATAACTGGTAAATGTATTACAATGGCTATTATATTGATTGACAGATATGGAAGATCGTGAATGTTTCTTTGAAGGAGTGAATTTTCACAAATGAGCATTATGGGGGAAAAACTGGGAAGTCGGATTAAATATGCGGAAATATTTACTAGTAGTCAGAGCTGTGGTTTTTAGAATTTCAGGAAAAAAGAAAACACTCACACAGGCTGTCCTGTTGTCTTTAATAACAGGACAGGTAAATTACATACTTAACTGAAATACCAGATAGCAGCAATGATAATTGAAGAAATGTGTGGGATGTTTCATGCTGCAACAGGACACTGATGGGTAATACTGATCAAGTAATAAGAATAGAGGTGAGCATAACAGTGATATGGCCTACAGGCTTGCTAGCTGAGCAGGTTGTTCCAACACAGTGATATCCAAGCAAAACTACCATTTATTCAAGTCCAATTTACTATGACCTTAATTCATCACTATGTACACCATACACAAATATTTGTATATTACATGCATAGATTAATCGGCTAAGGTATTCTTCACTTCCCCTCCTTAAAATTTATAGAGAGTGCCTGCCACATTCCAGGCTACAAGTGGCTGCATACTGGCAATAAATAAAGGAATAACGGTTGATATTATGCCATAGAACACCGAGGTGCCATTGAGTAATATTAATTATGTAATATAAAGTACAATATTTACTTTTGTGTGACAGACTGGTCACAACACTGAAATAGAAAACTGCATAGCTAAAAAAATATGTGTTCCTTTTACGTGATTAACTGATAATATTACAAATATTTTGAGGTAGATATTCGGGTGCTGTAAATGAATATAACCCCACTGAAGTCAACAGAACTTTGTTGACCTTCACCAGCTGAAATATGGCCCGAAAAGACTGATCCTTTATATTCACACCTTCCTGTATTTGGAAAGGTGCTGTTTGGAAGCAGTTTAAACTTTCAGTTAAAATATTCATCCTGATACCACACTAGGCCATTTCTCAAGTCATCCTCAGGTTCCTTCCTGGAACCCCGCCATCTGACAGAAGCTGTTAAACATTGAGCCAAACTGACTAGCAGATTGAACACTAGCCTTTGTCCTTGTTCTCACAAACAAACTGATAAAACAAGCAACCAGCTGGATGTACCCTTCTGTAATGATTTCCCCTGAACTAACAAAGAGCATGTCAAGTGTCTTCAGCACCTTGCTAGAGAAACACAGTTTGAAATAGGCAGTGGCTATCTCATGTTGACCTGCCACCTGTAAAAAAATCTTGCTTTGATCTTCTGTTCATTTAATAGAAGTCACATCACATAAATGGTTAACTATTAAAGCTGCTTAAGAGTCTGCTATGCTCTCCTTTTATAATAGCAACCGCAATGCAAAAAGGAGTGATGTCTGGTTGAGGTGATAATTGCATCATTTACATACTGTGAAATACTGGGGAGAACTAGTCAATTCTGTTGTCAAACCAAAGTGAATTACAGCAAGATGATTAAGAAGGGAGATGGTATTTATTAAAATATTTATAAGTAAAATGCATTGACACTGAGACTCATATGTCATGTCAGTATCTGTTATAATAAATAAGGGCAGAAGCATGAGCTGACTGTTTTAACATTGAGTGAGTTCAGTGCTCAGAAAGAAAGACATTTTGTTTTATTTTTGTTTGTCTCCTTCTCCTTACAATCTTCAGGGCCAAAAAGTTGTTGTTTTTTTTTTACAGGCCAGCATTCGGGGAGGTGTGGAGGGAGGGGAAAATTGACAATCTCTTTGCTTTAGTTTTTAGGCCATGTTAAAGCCACTTGGCTGACAGGAAGTGCTATGTTAAACTTCAGATAACAGAACAGGCTATATAAATGAATAGTTGCATTTAAAGAAGATGAAGCACCAGGACTAGGCACCATATAGCTGCTAATGAAAGTTAAAAAAATAAAGTACCTCAAAGATAACTAGCTTTAGAACAGGAGATAAAGGGCCTAATTCTCCTGTTTGTTACATGAATGAAAACCTGTTGACTTCTACCGGAAATGGATTATACCGAGGCTTTATATTTTTAGGATATCTATAATATTTCAGTATTGTCAGACAGCATTCAATCAATATAATATAAACTAAGGGAGAGGGTTAATTCTCCTTTAAGTAGACATCACAATAGAGCTTTAACTAAGGAGTCCTTACTGATGTCTCCACAAAATACATAATACACAAAATGAAAGGGGGACGGAGAACCATTTCATCATTCATCACAATCCTGTTATCTATTTTGGGAGATATGTATTTTACTGCACATTTCTAACACTAAATTCCAATGTCTTTTAGTCGAAGGTACAATATATATTTTTCCATGATAGCACGGTGTCTTTCTTTTCCCTCGGACTCAGTACCATACAAATAGGTAAATATGAATGATCCCTATGAATTCTTAAAAGCTCCATTATAATCCCTTGTTAAATGTAAGCATACACCATATAATCAATTGTTCCAATTGGATATATGAATGCATTCTCAAAAATAGCGTTTTTCTTTTAGACAATTTACACACACGCTAGATCTGTGTTCTCTAACAAAATGGACTGTACGATTGGGAATATAAATTTCCCTGTATAATCTCTGGGGAAATAATAACTCTTTGGCTCAGGTGGAGCTCAGTTTTGATATTTATATAGTTTTACACTTTCAAAATGTAAAACTGCGCTAGATGACATAGCATTACTTAAAATGGTCCAGATTAGCGCATGTTTCAACAGGAATAAGTAGCTCGTGTCTGTGGAAGCAGGCTACAAGTACAATGCTGCATTCTAAGCATACATAGGGTTTATTCAGTGAAGCACAAGCCACTCCACAGTGCTGCTGCCTAGAAAAAAAACTAGAGCAAAAAGGGTATATGAAGAGCTCCAGAGCATTTACTCCTTATTCTCTACTGGGCAAAATAGCTGTGCAGTAGCCCCAATAATCTTGTAAAGCTGAAGTATTTTACCCAAAATCTGGGTAACTCCTGCACATGTTGTGGAGAGCTTCAAGGGCATGAGACTAACAGTAAAATGTTACATGCTTGCCAATCAAATCTCCCTTCTCATATTCCATACTTGCACCATGCAGTTATTCATGACTGATTCATTGGAAAGTATTGCTAAATTTTCACTGCAGTTATTTGGTACATTACAGAATAAATTCCAACTGGTTCAGTCACACACTTGACAGTTGAACTGCCCAGGCTGTTGGTAAGTATCCAGTATATAGCTCCATTAGTTTAGGGAGCTACAAGATAGGGGTAGAGGCTCTTCCCTCCCCTCCATCAACACATTCATCCTTCTGTGGCATGGGCAGGACCATATGGGGATGCTGTACCAGTACATAAAGTAGATTGCATCTGATTTTTATTTATTTTGTTTTTCATTAGCATAATGGAAACTGACTGAGAACAGCCAAGTCTGAAACGTCCACCAGTGTGCAGAGTAAGCATCAGTCACAGAGGTCAGATCATTACCATCTGACCATTACCGTTACCATCACTATCAAAAAAAGCAGGCAATTCTCTAATTTACTCTCCGCTTTCTAGTAGGAAAAGGAAATATTTAGTGCTTTGTAAAGATCACCCCCTTCACTATCAATTAATGCTGTCTTCTAGTGTTTCATTACAATGCTAGATTGGAGGAAAACTCCTGTAACTACTATAAAACTACTGTAAAAGTGTTAATGGAAGTTTTTAGCCCCTTCCATGATGTTCACAAATTACATGCTTCAGAATAAGTTGTAGAAAAGGACTTTGCTGTGCTGTTATTAACAGTGATAACAGTGTTCCCTGATGTTGAATCCTTTCTGAATTTGAATGGCTATAACCTCTTCAATGGCTACATCCTACTAGAGAAATTGTTACAGATCTGCAGCAAGTGTAAATTAGTGCAGATCCACTGAATGGGCTGATTTACAGCAGCTGAGCATCTGGCTCTGTATTTATATAGCAGAAAGTACAGATAGAGGCAGTAACACACCACACTGCTAGAAGTCAAATTGCAGTTTATGAAACAGAGGAGACAAATTGTATTTAAAACAGGCTGTCACCAGTATCTAACCATGTGACAGCATTTAACGATGTCACCATTAGGTATTCTGCCTTTGTAGAGAGTGCGAAGAACCATGCTGTCTTTTACAATCCCAGAAATATTCTTTCGCTAGAAGGAAGCTAAAAAACTGTTGAAATCTTCAATATTAAAATAATCCCCCAAGCTCGTAGCTGTAGAGTAGAAAAACATTAAAAGGTATTTTCATTAACATTTCCATGGCTCCGAGATCTAATTTTGAGTGAGTAGACTAAAATACCCAAGTTGCTTAGCATCACACCAACCAAAGTGCCATCAATCAGCCGAGTAACTAATGTCCTCTTTCTACCTCAACAAGTGGTGTGAATATTTGAAACTAAAAGTGTGTTTGGTTAAAAATTAAGACCTAATCAAAATCACAACACCCCCTGTACAACCTTCTAAGAGACACTACCTCAACTGCAAAAGGACTCTCCTACTAGTCACCTGTCTTTCTCTTTTCTAATGCTTTTGCCCACTTTTCCATTTTCTTGAATCTGCTCTCCTGTCCTCTCCTTTCTTTCATTTTCTGTTCCCAAGTCTACCTTTTTAAAATTCCTTTTCCAAACCCACCCCTGAAGACACTTTCCACCTCACATTTTCTGTCTGACGCCCAGACCTTGCCTCTTGATTCGCTTGTGCTCTCTCTCATATATATATATTCATAATGGATTCTCCAATGTTCTTTAGTGACAACGGATGTTATGGCTGCAAAAGCGGAAAGGAAGGGACTCAGTTCCTTTCAGTGTTTATCCACAATGTTGGTGATCTAAAAAAAGCCTCAAAACACAGTATCAACACTCAAAAATGACTTGCAGAACCTGTTTTTAAAATGAACCTTAAAAGGAGCCAATCTTTCAAACAGTGTGGCTCCATCTCTAATTTTTTAACTCCAAGGTATTAGAGTGGGTTCAAAATGTAACCAGATACATCCTTCTGCTTGCATTTTGGATTGACATAACATGATTTTGGCTGAAATAATATTTATTCCATAATTTTAATTTTGTGCAGTGTTCAGTTTTCAAATTTGTTTCTTTAAATGAAGTCATATGCCAATGCACACCAGTTTGCATTTGATCTAAGACTATGAACAATACTCGCCTTTTAACAAGTGCTTTGATTTTAGTCTACTGAAATGTCACCTCCTACATGAACTGGAAAGGAATAATAGCATTTGTTAGTATAATATTATTTTCAGGCATCCCAAAGGTTGCTGCAGGTATCAAATGTATATGCTTTTAAAAAGTGAACCTTCTTATTCGTCATTAATATTGCATCTCAATGATAAACAGCTTCAAATAAATAATCAGTTTCCTCAAATTCTCATATGAATAGATTTTCCATATTTGATAAACATAACATTTTCAGTTTTAAAACATCAAAAGACATATTCATATTCCCTCAAGCACTAAGCGTTGAAGAAAAAAAATCTGCTTTTCTCTTCTCTTTATACTGCCCCTGCTGGTATTTCTATAGCTTATCCAGCAGATACCCTTGAGGGTAGTAATATTTGCATACATTAGTACAATCAAATGAAGCAGGTTGCCTTATTTGAAAGAAAAACTGTGCATATGGTGACTTACTGGGAAGTAGCTTACCACCATTAGCACTAGCTAGAGCTGATAAATTTCAGATACAACCTTCTTGTTGTGATCTAATAGCAAGCACTTGGTTCCAGAAGGGAGAATAATTCAAACAAAAAGCTGAGCTTGTGAATGCCACCTTTCTCTTGCTACATATAAGAGATGGGTTACAAAATTTGGACCCTAATTCAAACACTTCTAGGTTCAGAATTGTTTGATTTGGACCATCATAATTGTGGTACCTATTTTGCAAAATTCAGAGTCTGATCTGGTTTTAGTTTATGGATACCCATAAAACTCATGGGATGAGATTGTGGTGTGGAACTATCTCTTCTTTCATTTATTTTCAGTAGTAAGAAACTGACATCTGAGGCCCACAGAAGGACATGTGGTTGTAATGTTCTGTTACATCTCTAGAACCAATCTTAGAACCAAAATAATTAATATTTATAAAGTTTACAGATGGAAGGAGAAAGGAAGGAAATTGGTTAGATAGAATGAACTTAATCTACATGTATCTATGAGAAGGTGGTAAGGAACACACCACCACATTGGAGATGTTGGTGAGCACTGAAGTCCCCTGGTATCCAGTAGGGTTGGTCTGCATCTATAATCATTGTCAAATACAAACAACAGAAAATGATATCTGAGATAGAAACCCAGTAGTGACCAGATTAATACATATGACCAAGTATTGTATATTAGTAACACAGTAAAATGCCTATAGATTATCCAGCCAACAAAAGAGAACATTAGATTATTATTTATTCTTAATATTTTGTTAATATTGTAGCATTGTCAACAATGGTACTTTGGATTCCCAGTGTTAGGAGAATTTCAATACATCCCTTATTAATTAAAGTAAGCCTTACTTTCTCGGCAGACATCTTGGAACTTAAACTGTCTTGCCTTATAATGTATCTTCAAGAAACATTAACAAATGATTAATTCAATATGCTTGGAATTAACATAAAATTAACTGATAGCTGATATGGTAGCTAGAAATTTAGGCAAAGTTTAAAAAAAACTGTTAAAAAGATGTTTGTTTTGTTCTTTGTTTTCAATTTTTTTATGGAACTGAATTACCTTGCTTTGGAAAACAAAACTTCAAATTCAGAAGTACTGAAATGCTTGATCCTTAAGATGCTTTACTGGTCTTCTCATACTATTTGGCTGAATGATTTAGCCTCCTTTTACTGGAATATAGCTTTAACCATAGGGATAACTAAAATCATTTAATATTTGATCAAGTTTAATTACAAATCAGAGCAATAAGATTATCAGGGGCAGAAATTGCCAGCCTTCAACTTGTTCTATATATTCTGATGACAATATTAGAAAAACTAGATAGTTCTTTCATTTACA
This sequence comes from Mesoclemmys tuberculata, assembly GCA_007922155.1. Classification (NCBI taxonomy): domain Eukaryota; kingdom Metazoa; phylum Chordata; order Testudines; family Chelidae; genus Mesoclemmys; species Mesoclemmys tuberculata. The sequence continues at coordinate 42,835,231 of ML675618.1, read as the reverse complement.
TCAGTTTTACACAGTGTAATTCCACAGAATACATTATCTGACTCCTGTGTCTTACTGATGTAAGTGAAAGGAGAATTGGGATCATTGTCTGAGACTTTAAAAAAATAGTTGCCTAAAGTTACTCTTGTAAATCCATATTTAAGCCTAACTAAGTGACCAGGCCACTTTTTAGGCACATACATATGGAGAAAAGCCTAACTTCAGGCCACTTTTTCTTTAAATCTTGCATATTATCTTTAAATGTCTGAAGGTAAGTGATTCAGTTAAATACAGATGAACATTGGCCTTTATAAAAAATTAAATAGTGCCAAAATTTGAGAATTTTGCAAGAAATGAATCTAAAAGACGACCATGCAGAGAAATTAAAAAGAGGTGTATATATTTTCTAAGATAAGTACAAAAAAATAAGAGGGCCTTTTTATAAATAATATAATTCCTTTTAAATGTATAAGGTACAATCCAACACCCACTGACATCAATGGAAAAGTTTCCATTAATGTCAATTAGCTCTTCAAGATCCATAAGATGATTTTAAAAACAGAGGGCAGCTGATTGTTGCTAATAGGAAAAGCAACACAACATTTTTGTTAGCAAAGGAGTCTCTCAAGGAATGTCCTAATTTTCACTAGTTCGATATGCTAACATAATAAAATATACTTGCATATCTGATGAGAGAGGGAATTTTAATGGTCTTCGCTCACCTAGGGATAAAAATAAGAATTCGAATCCTATGTCAAAGGTTACAACAACAATAAATGAGCTTATGTTAGTTAAGGGAGTAGCAAATGTTGAAGCAGGGTAGAGGGATTCTCCCCATGGAAAGATATATATCTATTATTTCATTAGCCACAGATTCTATTGAAAACTTGGCTGGATCCTGGTTGTACAGATAGTGGAATTTGGATCGTAAAATGTAAGAGAGGGCTGTGCGACTTTGTCAGATCATTTACCTGCAATGCTAGAGATCATTTTTCTTGTGGAGGTTAGACAGACTTCACATTGGACAAAAATAGATATATCCACTGCATGTTCCTGTGAGAGCTGGCAAAAGTTTCCAGGCTAGACTGAATACCTGAGAAGAAATGCCCAATATTGTTACTGAAGAACTTTAATAGCCCATCTGTCTTGTCCAGGTGATAATCAGACTGCATAGGTACAACAGAAAATGAGAATAAGGTTGATTTCATCAAAGATCCTCTGCAGTAGAGCCTGTCAATTTATTTATTTATTTATTTATTTTGCAATGAATCACTTTGTCAACAAAAACTCTTTTTTTCAAAAATGAAAATTTTAACAAGAACAGATGTTTTCATATTGGATGTGGGTTTTTTTTGTTTTTCCAAAAAAATGAATGATGTATTTTTTAAAAAAATGCTATGAAAATTATTATTGAATTGTTTAATATATATAGGTATAAACACTTTGATTTTTTAAAAATAACATTGTCAAGAAAAAAGTCAAGATTTTCAAAAACTAAAAGATAGGTCTGTTTTGAACCCTGCAAAATGGAAACCAATCAGACAAACATTCAAAATGTTGATTTTTTGCACAGAGGACGCTTTATTGTGCAGTCAATAGGAAATGGTTGGTGATATTTCTGCACTTGATTTCAGCTGTTACTTAGATGCTTGGTACTTAGATAAGCATTTTATAAATACCAAAAATATTTTCATAAAATATGATTGGATTGAGTCATGTATACTGCCATACTCATGGTACATGTACAATGACGGCAGCAAAGTCACCACCATCAGATAGACTTATCTGGATCGACTGAGCAGTCAGTGAAGACCCCGCTCAGTTGATCCAGAAGTCGCCAGAAGTCAACAAAGAAAAACCACCCCCTCAAGTGGCATAGTGCTGCATCGACAGGAACATGGTTCCTGTTGGCATGGTTCAGTGAAGACACCGTGCAGAAGGGAAGCACAGTAGTCGACGGGAGTTACCAAAACTACTCTGTGTAGCTTGCAGAACTCCCGTCGACTGCCGCCGAATTGCCAGGGAAGTGTAGACCGAGCCTGAGAGACCTTTTTTATTGGGTTGAGCAGGGATTACTGAAGGAGCTCCACAACAGTGAAGATTTTGGGAACAATTTTAAAAATTGGGTGTAAACTACAGTGTATATGTTAGAACCTAGGGCATCAGTAATAATCAATAAAAAAGGGTTAGAAAGCCTTATTTTACAGCACGGTAAGTTGCAAGTCTGTTTACCTTCACCTCTCTTGCTTGATATAAGGCTGGAACCCATGAGAAAAATGATTAAGTCTACTCTAAAATAAATGGGGTGGAGGCAATAAGTGGTATGACATGTTATTTACAGACAATAGGCTGCTGTCATCATGGCTAAGTCAATTACTGAACTAGTCAGAATGGGAAATTCAGTGGGAAAACTGGTTGTCCTGAAGATCAATATAGAAAAATCTATATCGATGCCATCAGTGACATGGAATGTAAAATTTTAGAGGTATGCAGTTTTCAATTATGATATGAAGTATCAAAATAAAGATCCAGTGACTTTTATGATGCCTGGCCTAGCCAATCTGTATTAATTCCCAACCCCCCCAAAATAAATAAGATATGTAAAGTCAACAAAACATATTGAAAACTGCACATGAAAATAAGACAACTTTACTATTACTTGTAGCACACAAGGTCACCTTCCTCTGATTTTCAGTCTATTTCTATTTCTTTCTAGTCTATTTCTGAAAAAAATTTATAACTTTACCCAGTGTGACAGGGTCAAGCCAGACGGCTATGCAAGGGTGCGGGAAGGCATGTATATTAGCCCCAGGCTCAGCAAAGTCCTATTCCCTGGGTGATTCACCTGGGGCTGCTTAACTAATTAGGCCACCTGGGGGCTGATTAGGCAATTAGGACACCTGGGGCCAATCAAGGATCCCCGCCCCAAACACTTAAAAGCCTCCAGTGCAAGCAGGCAGTGTGGGTAGTAGAGTGAGGAGTTTGGAGAGGAGGTGTGGAGGAAGGAGGCTGGAGTTTACAGGTTACAGGTTACAGGTTACAGGTTACAGGTTACAGGTTACA
>ML675618.1:42684443-42832179 GCA_007922155.1 Mesoclemmys tuberculata | reverse complement strand
AGGTTACAGGTTACAGGTTACAGGTTACAGGTTACAGGTTACAGGTTGGAGGTTGGAGGTTACGGTTTACAGCTTGGAGATTGGCAGCTTGAGGCCTGCAGTTCGGAGTTGGCGACTTGGAGCTGGCAGGCTGCGGCCTGTAGTTGCAGCCAGCAGTCTGCAGAGGCTTGCAGCTTCCCCGGCTGGGAAAGCAGGGAGTGGACCATGGACTGACCCCAGGGAAAGTAGCAGTGCTCAGGGGCAGAGCGGGCCCCGGCCCCTCCCAGGACCTTCCCCCCAGCTGCACCACCGGCCAGCCCGGGAGAGCGCAAGACCCACGAGGGCGAGATACCTCTTCCCCCCCCTGCCCCACCTTGTCACACCAGATACAATATTCAAAAATCTTAAGCAGTCTATGTTCACAATTAGATCAGGGAAGGAATGGGACAGTTCTATATTTAAATGATCTGACTGGGCCTTTGTGCTTTGGAGTACAATATGTCACCTTCAAACTGATATATATCCCAATGTGCTTATAACACACATTCTGAATTTCAAAAGTATCTATTATTTCTTTTAAATTAAATTAAAAAATAATATTAAAGCTAGTGGGGTACATGTAACATCTAGTGAAAATCAGTTATACAATGATGGGGAAAAATAAAGTGATCTGAGAATCAAGAAGTAGAGCTAGTTTCAAATAACTTTCCCATGGGAAAAGATGTGATATCCCAGCTGGCAACCTCACTTAACAAATCCAACTGACAAATGCAACATTGTGTTGCCAATTAACAGTCCAAGGTAACTCCATATTGGAACTCAGAATGTTTTTCTTTTCTATCTTTAGTTACTTACATTGCCCCCATTAACAGCATCTGATCACCCTACAACATTGCCTTGTGTGTATGCTCACAACACCTCTGTAAAGTAGGGCAGAAGTATTAGCCCCATTTTTACAGATGGGGAACTGAGGCATAAAGAAAGTAAGTGATGAGGCTGAGGTCACACAGAAGTTAGTGTTGGAGCAGGGAACTGAACTCAGCTTTCTGAAGTCTCAGGCTTATCCTGCAAGCACTGTACCATCATTCCTTTCTGTGCCTAAATGTTTTCAGAACAGTCCAGGAATCCATTATTTCCAAATGCCTTTGATGCCTGTCTCCCTGGCCCAATTTTCCTCTCTCGTTCTCCCTCCCCATACAAGTCTCCAGTCTCTAAAGAGGGTGAAGAGACTGCTGGGGGAGAAATGGTGGCTGTATCTCCATTCTCAATCCCTGTTATCTTGTGTCACATAAGAAACTACCAGATTGAAATTGATTCCAAACTTAAGTTTCTGTTTTTGATTTTTCTCACATCAGATGGTTCTGCGTGATGTTAACTGGCAATTATATAATGTGCTTGATAGGAACTAAGAAAAAATGTACTGTACCTGTTAAATCAAATTTGAAAAAAAAAAAGACTTTGGCTAATCACTGCATTTTATCATGGTTTATCATGCCCAATTCAGACTCAAAAATAGTTTACAAAGCTATAATTTCAAGTACTTGACTGTATTTTAAAATTATTGGGTTTCTAAGAGTTAGGTCTAAACTGGTAAATGTCAGTAACTGATTTCTTTCTTCATAAAAAAAAACCCTTCATTTTACAGTCAAAATGTGCAGAAAGTGAAAGGTAGATTATTTCACACTTGTACACAATGTATACATCCTTTTTATATCTAATTGATTAATCTGGTAATATACTGATAAGAAATTTATACTATAGAATAATAATTATAAAATACTACGGTTTTATTTTTTCTCTATTATGAAAACAAAAGGAACCACACGTTACAGTTACTATAATTAATAACCTGTATTACAGTAGTTCCTGGGCACCTCCACTGAGATTTCAGGCACTGTACAAACACAAAGTAGAAGACAGTCCCTACCCTACATAGCTAACCATGTAAGCAGAGAAGACCAACAAAGAGTTGGTAGAGAAACAGAGTGATGTCCAAATTAACCCTGCAGTAAATGACAGAGTGAAGAAGAGAACCCAGTACTGAGTCAGCATTTACTTTCCAATCCAGTAAACCAAGCTTCAATAGCAAGAAGCAAAACCACTCTCAGACTCTGGAACAAGAAATTATTGTGAGTTTACATCTTGGCTGAGGAAAAAGCAAAGAGACCCCACTTGTACACTGCCATAGTCATTCAGGTCTGGATTTTTAAAGGTATTTAGTCACTTAAAGCAATCAATCCAAGTTAGGTAGTTAAGCACTTTTGAAAATCTCCTCAGGTGCCTTTCTGTACCCTTAGGTGCCTAATACATTAAAAAATGTGCCCCTAAGGCTCTGATTCAGCGCACACTTACACATGCTTAAATTAAAAGAAATGAGTGGTTTTACTGACGTCATTCCATGTGCTCAAAGTTAATGGCATGCTAAAAATTGCTGGATCAGAGTTTAATCACTGATGCTAACTATTAACAGTTTTAATATCTTTTTAAAAAAGACCTGTTCATGATTAACAGCTAATAAAATTAAAGAAAATTATTTAGAGTATTAGAAAGTTTACAGGAATTAACTAGTAATTCATTTGGAAGTAATATGAGTACCAGTTCCTCAACACTGGATAACTAAAAGAAGACAGTTTATTAGCTGATAACATTAAACCTGAGAATAAAGTAAACCATAAAAGTAATTCCCTTTTTCCATTAAATCATATACAGCTGATGATCATGTCAATTTGAAAATCCAAGAATTGAGACTCATGTCTCAATACCAGTAGAGCAGCCACGTATGTGGAAGCGAAAATGAGGACAGCTGGATTGAAACACCTCACAAAGGAACACAGATCTATGGGATGGTGGGCTTCAGAATATGAGCTTTCTAAGAGGCCAAAACAATTAGTCAGTTAATCTAGGTTAATCCTATATCAGGACTGGAGAATTGGGTCTCCAGAATGCACAGTTTAAAAAAGTTTAATAAGGTACAAAGAGCAGGAAAAACACACTAAAGGTTTCATGAGATTGAGCTCTTCTGCCATTACTACCTAAGTCTTTTCACCTTTTCCAAGTGATGGTAAAACAGACAGAGCTCTGCTGTGCCTTCTGTTGCTCCTGGAGCTCCAATGTTTCTGCACCAGCATAGATTGCAGATTGCTGAATCAGCTAACCTGACTATTAATCATAAAGAAAGACCAAAGGGTTCCCCAAGTTTACTGTCAACAAAGCATGCTCTCAGTGCCCTGTACAGCCAGCTATGAGTACACTAACATATGTATGTCTACGACAAGGTATTAGCTCAATTAATATAGCGTTACTCCCTAGGCTAATACAAAGTTGCCCCTCCTATTTCTCTCCTTTTATACATTGATACAAACAAGTTACATACTACATTCTAGATGTAATTAGTTACCATCCTTGCAACTTGTACTTGATAGTTTGAACAAAACATCCTCATCCATTATCCTGTCATTCCATCTTTATCTTACACGGAGTCTGTGTGTTCCTGTACTATTCTCTTAGGAATGTATTCACTGGTTAGCTGGTACCTAGTGTTACTATTTTAATTAGGCCTACTTTGGTTCACATCCTACTTTTGTCCAACATTTTAGCCATGCCTAGGACTCCAGCAAGGACGACACCTTCCGCTAAATATCTCCTCTTCTTAGGGTGTGATGGTATAACATTGGTGCAATGGGCACATGAATGGCTCTTTAAGTACTTCTGAATCAATTCATGTAACAAATTATTTGACCCTATGCAATCAGAATCATGAGTATTATATTGTCTGACTGAAATGAACTGTTTTGTTTTAATATAAATCTCTTATACAGCTGGGAAAATTTAATTCAGGAAACTGCATTAAAAAGACACACACTCTTTGTGCAGAGTGGAATAGAAGACTAGAACTGTGGGTCTTTTGCAACTTGCTAGTTTAAAACTGCAATTCTTTGTAAATAACTCTGTCAATTTTAATACATATGGAATTTAGAATGATGTTGTGAATGTGAATCTGGGAGCATTAATTATTGATGCTATGGAATATATGTACTCTGACTTTTGTCATAAAAGACCCACTCAGCCTGGTATGTCTTTCCTGACTCTGTTAAAAAAATGAATAGTAAATGACCGCTAGCATAGCTGTGATAAATCAGTAAGCTACATTGGTAAGAGAAATTGACAGTTGTATAAACAGCCTTTACAAAGTCAGCATAACCTCTGGGCACGCTCCAATAAATATCTTCTTAGTAGAGTTATTTTACTAGAACTTTGATTTCTCACTTTAAAACTATATTTTAGAGCTTGCTTCAATATGTGGACTTTGTGCAAGCAGCATAGATTATTCTACAATTTATTTTGATTTTTACGTTTTTTAAATATATGAAATACACTGTGCACTAGGCACCTTAAGTAACCATTAAAATATGAGCTATACATATAAATCCAGAAGACTGTCCTACCCTGCACAAAGCTAAATGGGATCAGCCAGCCAACATGAAAAAACAGCATTGAAAGAGCAAAACAAAAGAACACTCCACCTTCCCCAGCAATAGTGACCTTTACCTCCAACCTTTGCCATCCATTACTGCACAGTCTCCTGCCTGTCCCAATTGCCTCTGCAAATGGATGAACTTGGCAGCATGCTAGGCAGCATGCTAGGAAAATTGGGGGGAAAAAAAGAAATGACCCACACACACACACACTCTCTTCTGCAGCAAAATATTGACAAAAACAAGATATTTTCCATTTTTGTTGATTTTTTTTCTTTTGCTTTTCAGTGGCCAAAAGACCAAGTATTTTAGACATACAATTTTTCTAGAAAAAAATTATATATTGTTTAACCTCTCCAGCTCCAGCATGCCTAGCTAAAAATTCCTGAGTCAGACTAAAGTTTATGGAGCTATTCTAGACTTCATATTTGCCCTCGCCAGTTGGGTTTTGTACGTGTGAATGTGTGAGCTTTCTAATGTGGCATTGGAATACATTTTTGGCCCAACATGTAAAACAAAGACTATGGTAACATTTCAGGTCTGTTTGGTTTCAATGACAATTATAGATTGTTCTTTTTGATTCCCATCTATCAGTTCCACAGCAATGATGGTGCTGAATAAAGTCTTCTCACCACTTTCTGACTTGTACCAGCTTCACTGTTTTGTTCACCTTTAAATCTTTTTATTCTATATTATTCTTTACTGTATCTATTCAGCACATCCTGTATTTCTGGTCCCTTACACTCTATTGTATATTTCCATATAAGGTATTCATTCTAGGTCATTCTTTACATACTTCCTATCTTTTGTGTGTGTGTGTGTGTGTGCTCTTCAGTAACAGCATTATTTCTTGCCTTAGGTGTCTTCTTTTTTAATCTTGAAGCTCTCAAAAGTCCCTTCAGCCAGTTCATCTCTGCAGTCAATATCTTTTGTTCATTGTCTTTCTCCATACTCCAACATTCTGACCCACCCAGCATTATTGATATGACAATTGCCTCATATACACTAATTTTTGTTTTTATCAAAATGTCTTTAGTCCTTCAGGTCTTAGAGCATTTTTAGAATGTAATATTGGCTAGTCTAACTCTTTTTCTTATGTCATCTTCACAATTTCCATTCTTTGATACTAGTCCTCCAAGGTACACCTTGTCAATTATAGTCTGTAAATAATCTTTGGTAAATACTACAAGGTTAATATTGACAATAAATACAAGGTTATCAACTGTCTGCCTATATAACATGACTCATATCATTTCATCTTTCAGTGCTACAGCCATTACTGCTTCCATTACCAAGTAGAAGAAATCTAGAGATAACATGCATCCTTGTCTCACTTCTAGACCAATGAATTTTGAACCAATCTGTCAGCTTCTTGTCCACTTCTCACCACTCTTATTGACTTGTGGTAGATATTTTCTATCAGCTTGATCAATTTCTCGGCAATGCCATACATTGTCAAGACTTGCTATAATTCTTTCTGCCAAATGCTATGAAAAGCCTGTTTGAAATTTATAAAGCTGTTGTAACAGATTTGGTTGTGTTCTGTATATTTCTCTGATATCTGCCTTATCACAAACAGCTGATCTATTATACTTCAACCTCATCTAACCCCAGCCTCTTCCTCTGCAAATGGTGCTTCCACGTACTTCTTCATTTTCCTTTGCAGTGTCTTTATGAATGCTTTTCCCAGCATGTTCAATAAACTGATTCCTCTGTAGCTCTTACACTCACTTTTATATCCATTTTATAGATTGGTACTATTATCACTTTCCCTTATTCATTCAGCACTTGTTCTTGTGTGTAAACCTTGTTGCCTTTACCATATGTTCTTCACCAGCTTGAAAACTCTGCTGTTTTGTTGTCACTTCTTAGCATCTTTTTCTTTTTCAACCTTTCTACTCTTACAAACACCAGCATCTCTACTCTCTCATTTGTGCTTGGAAGCTTCTCCAGGGTCATGTGTGCAAGTTGTACAGCTTTTCAAAATATTTTTTCCATTGTTTATTTGTTGTTTGTTCATCCTCAATTATTTGTCTGTGCCCATCTTTTACCACTGACATCTTTCACTCATATGTCTCACCCAGTTATCTTATCTTGCAATACAAATTCTGTGCCTCATTCCTCTTCACATATTTTTCTGCATCTTTAGATAGTTCATTCTCCAACTGTTCTTGCACTTTGTTTTATCTCTCTTGTCAGCCTATTGTATATAGTTCTTAAACTTGTCTTCCTTCTTATTCTTCTTCAGCTTCCTATGCTTGTCACTCAACTCCAGCACTTTATCCATTCTCCTCTTTAGTTTCTTTGTTTTGGCCCTGTACTCAATACTTTTTCAGCTGCTGTCATAATTTTACACTGTTCCCTGTCTGTTCAATATTCAGACCTTCTTTCACCAGAAATGTGATGATTTTCTGCATGGCTTCTTTGTATTCTTTCCTGATATCTGATTCTTTCAATTTGCTCACGTCATCAATCTTAATTCTTGGCACTTTTTCAGAAGCTCTCAAACTCAGCCTCATTGATGCCAGCACAGTCTTGTGCTCTGATCCAATACTGGCAACAAATAATCTGAATGAGAACACTCTTGATTTCCATAGGTGATTTACAAGCACAAAGGCTATCATGTTCCTTAATAGCTGATCAGATGATATCCAGGTCCACTTCCTCAGCAGCTTTCTTTGTTAAAATAGTGTATATATTTTCACCAGGTTGTTACTTAGAGAGAAATTCAGTAGTCTTTCTTCTCTTCTGTTTTCTTCACCCAGTCTGAACCTGTTTATTGCTCAAGCCCAGGGATTCCAGTCTGATCCCATTTTTCCATTAAAATCTCCTATCACCACTAAAACATCTTGCTTTGAAACTTTCTGTATTTCTCTTTGTACATTGTTATAAAATGTTTCAATTTCTTCCTTGGGCACTGCTGAGATCAGCACAAATGCTTGTACTGTTGTGACCGTACCATATTTGATTCTGAATCTTGTCTTCAACATTCAAGAAGATATTGGGTTAGATGCCATAAGGGCATCTAAAGCTTACTTTCACAGCTTTACCGCCAAGGCACCCCTGTCCTCATCTGCACCATCGTCTCTTCCCAATGTCAATAATCTATGTTCACGATGGTAAAATTCTCCTGTGCCTTCCCATCTCATTTCACATAGACTGATGATTTCCCACTGATGTCTTTTCAACTCATGCATCATTAGTGCAAGTACTCCAGCCTGGTATAATGTTCTTATGTTCCATGTTCCAATAACTGGCTAAGACTTAGAATTCATAATGTAATTCCTCTTCTGCATACTGTAATAATTGTGTTTATTCTGACTGCATACTTTTTGTCCTACCTTGGTTTCTCACAGGTGAACACATCCAAGCGGTGACCAAGCCAGTATGATTTAGTCTATCTTTCCATTTTTCGTTTGGTTGCTATGGCCCAACATTAGTCAAGTGTTTGACCATCATTACTTGATTTTGTGGATATTGTAATCCATCTGCAGCACTAATTTGAGCTATCCCCAGCTTGCTTCAGCACTGTTTCCACCAGTGTGGGGTATATGGGTTGAGTTCAAAAGATAATACTTCTGCATAGTAAATAAATAAACTTCCAAGAGGTGGTGTCCTTGCACTTGGCCCCAGTGCCTCACTAAGTTCTGACTAATGGCTCCAAGTAGATGTGTGTGCTCCACACTGCTGCACCCTGGATCTTGCCTTGAGTGGCATGTGAAACTTTAATGAGGGTAGCTAGTAGTGACAAATACAAGTGAAATGGCACATCTGGTCCTCTATGTTCATGAAGTATCCTATGGAAAAGCCAGCAATTAAAGACTGTAGATTGAGATTTGTATTTTGGATTTTGTGTGTGGAGGAAACAGCAGGAAAAATGTCTGGAATACTAACCTATTAAAAAGATAGACATTGAGGTTCAATACATTAATTGTTAAAGTTTGAAAATAATCAAAACAAAGTTGATTAGTGCTATTATGAAGTTATGTATTATTTAAATGCAGAATTTGGGGACTACCTCTAGTGTATTAATTAGAGTAAACTACTCTTATATTTTTTATTTTAGAGACAAATGATTCATCATCTAATGTTACTCCCTTTACTAAAGCAGGTAATTTGCATAGAGAAAAAATAGACCAATATTAACCATAAATAATTTCAAGGATTCAGAGGGCATTTTGTAAGTCACAAGATGTTATTTTTATGCAGAGCAATGCATGTTATCCATGTTTTTAATGAACTCATAATAAATTAGGATTCCATCCCAGAAGATGTAACAAATTGATATCATTCAAATGATTTATAGCAGGCACTAATCAAGCTATGTGGATAACCTTTGAGTTTCATTTATATGCAGTTGGGCTTACCAACTTGTACACATATTTGCATGACATTTGGAAAAGACCAGATCTTTAAACACATGAAATAATCAGATGCTCCATTATGTTACCCATAATAAATAACAATAATAGTTTTCTTCTAGATATTCAGGATAGCTAAATTTCCAGCATTGTGTATATGTTGGTTTCAATACCACACCCAATATGAGCTCTGATCCTAAGTGCAGTGCAATGGAACAAATACATTTCTTTTCTTCCATGCATGTATCACATTGCAAACATTAATGATGTGAGATATACTTGTGCCTATAACAAATGTAGTTGGGCATCTGGATAGGAATAGAGATCATTATACCAAGTCTTCAAAAAAGAAATCAGCATCATGTCCCTCTTTCTATGGGAGCACATCTCTCAGTCTTTACTGCCTTTCTTTCAGAACTAGCAATTCACAACTAGACACTCAGGTCTTGCCTACACTAGCACTTATGCTGGCAAAACTTTTGTCACTCAGGAATGAGAAAAACACCCTCCTGAAGACAAAGTTTTGCCAGCATAAGCACTTGTGTTGACAGTGCTATGTTGGCAGGGGATGCTTTCTCGCTAACATAACTACCGCCGCTCGTTTAGATGGTTTTATTATGTCAATGGGAGAGTTCTCTCCCGTCAACATAACACAGCTACACAAGCACTCTTACAGTGGTGCAGCTGTACTGATATAGCTGTGCCGCTGCAAGTTTTAGGTATAGACTATCCCTTAAAAAATTATTTTTTCTTGCTGGATATTGTCTTTCTCCACACATCTGACTTTTATGTCTGCAACAGGAAATTTCTCTCATGTTTGTGTTTCTTTGAAAAGCAGTAGTATTCTGAAAGAAAAATAAGGTTTTCTTTTAAATTCCATGGATTTACTTTGCCACTGCTTTGCATTTTGTGTAGTCATTTACACCTATATAAATTGACTGTAAAAGGCTAATTTACTTTTTATTTTTAATCAAGGTTGAAAGTAAACCCAGCACTTCTAATTTTTTTCCAGATCAGGAGGTCAAGGTTAAGGCAGTACTGGGTTTTCTTATGATCAATATCTGAAACATATAAATTCACAACAAATCTTCTTGAATATGAATGGAAAAAATATGCAGAGAAAAGTTCTGATGTAAATTAGTTCATTTAAAAATAGATTCTAATTAATAGTAAATTCAGAAATGGTTTCGGGTCCAATTCTACACAGTTTGCTCACATCGGTAGTTCTTAATCATGAAAGCAGTCCTCACTGATTTCTATGGGACTATTCATTCAAATAAGGGTTACGGTATCAGGGTCTCTATTAAAGGTGACACCAGAAGTGTTTGTCTCACTCAAACCTCTTTATAATCTCCAAAGCCATTTTATTACTTATAAACCCAATTAGGATCAAGAGTGTTTTAGGATGCATCAGGCGAGGTATTTCCAGCAAGGAGAAGGAGGTGTTAGTGCCGTTATATACGGCGCTGGTGAGACCCCACCTGGAATATTGTGTGCAGTTCTGGTGTCCCATGTTTAAGAAGGATGAATTCAAACTGGAACAGGTTCAGAGACGGGCTACTAGGATGATCCGAGGAATGGAAAATCTGCCTTATGAAAGGAGATTCAAAGAGCTTGGCTTGTTTAGCCTGGCCAAAAGAAGGCTCCGGGGGGATATGCTTGCTCTATATAAATATATCAGGGGGATTAACGTTAGGGAGGGAGAGGAATTGTTTAAGTTTAGTACTATTATAGGCACGAGGACGAATGGGTACAAATTGGATATTAGGAAATTTAGACTAGAAATTAGACGAAGGTTTCTAACCATTAGGGGAGTGAAGTTCTGGAATAGCCTTCCGAGGGAAGTAGTGGGGGCAAATGACTTATCTGGCTTTAAGACTAAGCTTGATAAGTATATGGAGGGGATGTTACGATGGGATAGTTTAATTTGAGCAATTGATTTGGATTATCGGCAGATAAGTCTGCTCAATGGTCTGTGGGAATGCTGGATGGGAACTGAGTTACTGCAGAGAAATCTTTTTTGGGTGCTGGCTGGTGAGTCTTGCCCACATGCTCGGGGTTTAGCTGATCGCCATATTTGGGGTCGGGAAGGAATTTTCCTCCGGGGCGGATTGGCAGGGGCCACGGAGGTTTTTCGCCTTCCTCTGCAGCATGGGGCATGGGTCGCTTGCTGGTGGATTCCCTGCAGCTTGAGGTCTTCAAATCTCATTTTTGAGGATTTCAATAACTCAGTCATGGGTTCGGGGTTGTTATAAATGTGTATGGGTAGGGTTTTGTGGCCTGCCTTGTGCGGGAGGTCAGACTAGATGATCATATTGGTCCCTTCTGACCTATGAGTCTATGAGTCTATGAGTGTTGTTTAGTGATCAATGCAGGACCCAAGGCACACAAACTCCTGAGATCCACCCCCCACCTTTGACTCATTGTGGGATCTTGGACAGGACATTACCTCACTGTGCACCATTTCATACACTGGTAAAATGGAGGTAATAATACGTATCTCAGATTGGTTTATCGTGTTAAATTAAATAGTTTTTTTTAAAAGACCTTGAGATTCTTGCATTAAAATAATTGTCATAGGTAAATGCCAAATATAATGTTATAAAAATATACTGCATTCCATTAGTTAATGAGAAGAGGAGCATTTTAAAAAAAATATTCATTCACTATGGGCCACATCCTCCAGCCCGTGGAAGGCCTAAACTGCAGTGAAGCCACCACAGTTCCACTATCCAGGGAAGCAGGGAGGCTGTATAGGAACTCTTAACAGCCCCTGACAGTCCACTGAGAAATCCATGGCAGTGAGGATTTGTGGCTTCTATCTCTGGAGTTAGGGGCAATGAGCCCATTGACTATAATAGCAGCCATGGCCTGGCTGCCCATATGTTTTCGGTTCTGTATAGGTGCATTTGTGTTTCCACATATGGAAACACATAGGCAGACATTTCCAGTAATAAGCTCTTTCATATTAGCTTTGCCCTTGATGTAAACATTTCGTTTTAGCTTGCTATTTGTCCTAATGCATCTCATATAATGAATCACTTACTTACACACACCATCTATGTTGAAACAACATCATTAAGGTGTAAACTCAATTCCTGAGAACTCAGGAAATTCCAGAAATGAAATTGCCTTAATTCACAACCCTTGTGCATATGTATTATGATAGTCTTTAATTGAATAGTCATACTATTTTTTTCCATAGGACCTGAGTCTCATTCAGTGCACAGGATGAATCTGCTTTGAATTTCCCATCCACCCCCCACAAAAAAGAAGAATTCCATTAGAGGCAGACACCTGTCATGAAAGTTTTCAGACCAAATGATTACATTTTTGCAAACTTATAAACAATCAAAAAGAAAACTTACAATGGGAAGTGTCGGGCAAACTTAATAATAGGTAGTGCTACCAGATACACCTATAAAGCATAAGCTTCTGTTATCTACATACATGCTTACAGTTTCTTACTGAGTAACTTTGGGAAGGTGTTAACGTTGTACCTGATTAAATTTTCTATATGCACAAATTCTAACTGTGTCTAAATATTTTCCCCTAGGAAACCAGCATAATGATGATTACTGAGGCAAAGTACATGATAATATCAGCTCATAAACTAACCACTAACTATGTGAAGTTAAGAGAAAAAATTCCCAAAGGCATGTTATACATAATAATCTATTGTGAGGTTTTACAGCTTCTTGTGAAACTTCTTGTATTGGTCACAGTTGGAGACAGGATATTAGATATTATAGATGACGGGTCTGAACCATTATTATAGTTCTATGCTCCTATTTACCAATTAAATAAAGCAAGGTTTTACTTATTTTCTCTTGCCCCTCTCCCCCCAATGCTCATAAATACATGTTCCTAAACAAAATGTCAGTACTCAAAATTAGACATTTTGTTCTTAGTTGTATTCATATGCATGGAGTACAACTTATCCTAGTATCAAGTTTTGATCTCCTCAATTATTTTATGGAAATAAAAACTGCTAAAGGCTTGTAGTAATATACAAAATTCTCCTTAATTTTCACGTCCCTTTGTTGCTTTTTTTTTTCAATAACTCATTTCTGTCAAACAATGTGTATAATGAAAAAAAAAGTCACAATTCATTCCTGCTGATTTTGAAAATGATTTGTGACTGGAAGTTCTGTCTTTTTATTATTATTATTAATAATGCTGGTTTTCTTTCAAATGTGTGTGTCACAATTTCTCCTTTTTCATTGTTACTTCAGGATTAAGGCCATAGTAAACTGTTTGGGTGAGCAAAGATTACCACGAAATTCAAGGTTTCACAAACTTTGTCACTGATTGGCTTAATTTATTCTTCATAGAGAATATTGATACATCCTTTGTTGTTTTTGTGATGCTGGATAGCTTACCATGTGTACACTTGATTAAGGTATCACCTCTGATGTACCATTACTGTTGCACAATTGTAGTAAATCTTATGCAAATTAGGCCTTGTAACATACCACTGAAAAAGTTGTAATCTGTTAAATGATATTATCCAGTTAATATCTGTGTATTATTTTTGTATATGAACTTATGAATCTTTGCTGTGGGTTTGTATCTCAAGCATGATGTGTTCCTACGTAACACCGACAAGACAGATTTACTTCAAGACCAGCCAGCCAGGTTAATAGGCCATTAGTTTTAATGAAGGTTTCAAAGAGGATACGAAATAGCTTTGTGGATGTGTACAGGGAGGTCCTCCCAAGCATGAGAGGGAGAAAGCACCAAAATATTTGGTTGAAAATTTAACAAATAGATAATGGAGGCTGTCATCCTTGGTCAATCAGGGGCAGGAAATGATATTTCAATATCAAATGAGGATAATAGGTAGGGTGGGGACAGTTCTAAAAGGGACTTGAAAGTTTATATTTGTAGTAGTTTATATTTGTTGCCATAAAGAAAGAACCAGAAGAAATATGCAAAGAAAAGGGAGACATGGTCAAAGACAGGGTCTAGGAAAATGATTTTTGCAGCTGAATTCTGAATGTATGAGAGTGGAGCAAGATGCCATTTTTCAAAATCAGAGAAATCTTTCTCTCACTGGAGAGACCAGGTGGGTGAGGTAATATCTTTTATTGGATCAACTTCTGTTGGTGAGAGAGACAAGCTTTCGAGCTACAAAGAGCTCTTTCTCAGGTCTGGGAACAGTACTGAAAGTGTCATAGTTAAATACAAGCTCAAACACCTAGATTAGCATAAGTAGTTAGCATGTTTTCTGTTTGGTGTTTTTTACATTTTTAATTTACCATTTCTTTTACAATTTAAATGTATACACTTTTAAAATTACTTTGCAGTTGTGCCACTTTTTCATTGTCATTTTGTTTGTTACATCTTTGATTAGAGGTTTCATAAATTTACACTGCAATAGATTATTTTTTGGCTAGTCTAGCCATTTTTATTACTTATATGCATCTTTTTAATGTAAATACCTAACATTGGATCATTTATACATTTGCCTTAGTCCCTAATATTAAGGTCTTAAATGTAACATAAATATAGTGGTAGGGAATAATGTGGAAGCACATGACCTATGCTAGAATTTCTAGAGGCATTGTACCCAAGGGAAGAAGTGCCTCCAACTGTGCAGGATACAAGCAATTGATACACCACACTTTCAAAGACTCCAGTATGCAGTCCCAGTTTAGAAATCCAATTCCAATCCTCCAGTACTAGTCTGTAGCAGCCCCTGCCATCAGAGGAACACACTGTGCTTTGTGTTCATCCTCTTTGTTGGTGCTTAGGCAAAGGAAGTCCACTTGTAGATTTTCTCACTCACCAACCTGTGCAGAGCTGAGCACAGCTGAGCTCTAAATAGTTTGATGATTTTACCCTTGCATGTTCATATGGCCACATACCAAGACGCTTTCAAAGAGTGGGAAAAATTGAAACACTTTACCTTGGTACTACCATTGTTTCTCAAAATGCAACTGCATGCCTCAAAGATTGGCCTTCAAAACCAAATACAATCTGAGTTACCCAAGTATATCCTTAGAATTGGAACTTGTCAAAAGTAATATATGAATTGATGTTGTTGCAGTCTATAGTTTTCATCAATTTTTCTTGAAAAGAAAATACACATTATGGTGTTCCTTCCCTTGCAGAAAGGTTATCCCATAGATTTATGAAGCAACATTGCCAAGTCAAGCACGTGCTCAAAAGAACAGAAGGTCCTCATATTTGGCTGATATGTGAATAAGTGATAAAATATTTTATCATATGTCTATGAATATATCAGACAATTTCAAAATGTAATGTCTCTGCAATGATCAACCATATTCCTAGCCCCCAAATATTCAACAAGAATATGGATTTTAGTATACAAGTCTTTAGAAGCCAAGTTATGTTTAAATTCAATTAGTACACTATAGAAAATAAAGGGTTGTTTGTAACAATTATCAGCTCACTTATGAAAAGAAAAGGTATTTTTTTCATATAATGACATTGACATAATATGGTCCAAAAACCATAAAGGTTTTTATACACAGCTAGTATAAATCACAATAGCTCCATCTACTTGAATGGAGCTGTGTTGATTTACACCTGATGAGAATCTGGCCCTAAGAATTCTGACATTGCAAAATAAAACAGGATGAACTGGGCAATTTTATATAATTAAAATTATTATATATATAATTTTATATAATTAAAATTAAAATGATATAATTAAAATGCTAAGTGTCTAAAAGGAACAGATTTTCCAAATACAGGTAATATGGCTAGGTGATTTCTGAGTTGTGATTTGCACACATGGATATGAGTGTGTGGAGATTCCAGTTTGCATTGTGTAGTATTGAGTTACCAATAAAAAAATTGTCAAAATTATTGTATTGTCTACTGAATGTTAATATTGTTTAAGAGCTGTGTATTCATGAACTATATAGTAGCAGTTGAACATAACTATTGCTTATTAATTGAAATTATATTATATAATTATATTATATAACAATTATATTATATAACAATTATTTTAAATTAAGAAATTTTTATGCATCTGGGACACATCATTCAAAATTCTCACCTGATTAGTCAAGGTGTGTGCTACGTGAACAGTAGAGATGCCATCAGAGGCACAGAAGAGAAATCTCAACTGAGAGCAGCTGAAGCAGGCTTCCATGTGCTTCCACATCTTTTCTTTCTATCCCCCCCACACCGTTGCTTTTCACCATACCATTACCGGAGAATTTCCAGGCTTTATATTTCTTTATACAGCACAATGATTTCAACACCAGACCTGGGCTGGGATGCCAAATTTTGTTACCCTAAAAACTCCAAGACCCACAAGGCCCTATGCTGGATTGAGGAGCGCTATATTAACAATACCATTCCCAGGCTTATTTCTGTAAGATAGTAATTACCATCATCTGCCCTAGAGAATTTACAGGGTTCACCAGGGTTCTTGTTTACAATCACTGAGAAGCCCCCTAGGCCTGCCCACCTCAGTTTACCCTTGAGAGGACATGGATACTTCCCTCCGCTCAAAGGATTGACATTTAAGAAAGCAAATTCTTCAAAAACAAAAGTCTCTTTATTAACTACTAATTCTAATACAGTTAGGTTTTAAATTGAAAGTCATACAGTAAAACACATAGAAATAAGTACTTAATACAATACAGACTATTATAATCTATACAGTATAAGAATTCCAAAATTGCAATACAGCATTCACAACACAATATGATATTCCTTTAGCATAAGCTAGAATGTCATGAAAACTTAATTGCAGAATAGTATAACATACATTTAAAGTAACAGCGTATAACAAAAGGAAATCCTGCATACATATGTGTAAATCCTTAGCACACTGTAATATTCAGAGCTCATTACAATGTGGCAGGCAACACATAAGTAGTAACATTATAATAGTAACATTACAATAATATTCTTAACAATACTACTATTATAAACAATCTAACATTCTATGAGTGTTGAACAGGCAGTCGTAGAATGGGTGGGGTGATCACTCAAACTGGGGTGGTACTGATGCCAGGTGATTGGCTCTTATTTGGTGCTAATAGAGTGTGAGATGGATTCCTACAGATTGCCTTTGTTAGTAGATATTGTAGGCTTCCTACTTCAGCCTCACTCTCTGGTGATGCCAGGAATTCAGATGTTTGCTAATTTTGGGGTCTGGGATTTGTGGCAGGGATTTTTCCAATATGGCAAAGGGGGCAAACTGTTGTGTGGGTTTTTTCACCTTTCTCCAGCATCCAAGAGGTCTGGTTTGGCAGGTTAAATTACAATTGTCAGATTTTTGACAGGCTCCATTGTGGTTTGGAGGATTAGAAAGAAACCAAGTGAGATCCCTGTAACCCACTTACAATTCATGGTTGCCTTTATGTTTTGCACAGCTTGAGGATCCCCTCATCTTAACCCTCTGGTGTGGAGGATGGGAGTTGGTTGGGTCACTGGCTTCCAGACAGATAACCTGGAAAGGAATGAGGGAAAGAGAGTCCAAGGACTTTGTACTCATCCTCAGGTTATAGCTCACTGGGACTACTCATGTCAGGTGAGATCCATCTTGAGCAACCCTGTGGATGGTAGTCCCGATAGGTAACATTTTAAATAAAGTGGCAACTTCTGCATTTAACTATATTATTGTGTCTGTGTCCCATTGTTTCTGTAGCCAATAAACTATGCATTGTTAGATACTTACTAATGCCAGGAAGGACAAGAAAAAATTAAGTTGTGCATGACTTCCAGATAGAATTACCTTTCCCCATAGTGTTGCTACTGTTGCATGTTTCCCCATATGACTATTACCTTGAAATGCCAGAAGTAGATGAAGTGATTTTCTATCTATACAAGCCAAGATTCTTCCTCTCACTCCCTCTGTCCCAGCCAAAACATAAAAGTTATTGTGAGCATTGCTACTATACCCTAGTACAGTAATTGAATAGAAATTATCTGTACAATTGATTGGATGATATTAAAATATTTGTGTATATACATTGTCTGTCCAGGACCTCTTCTTTCATTAAAAAGACAACTTTGAACCTTACAAGACTCATAGTTTAATAGATTCAAAAGCCAGAACAGACCAGTGAGATCATCTAGTCTGACCTCCTATATAGCAGAGGCCATAGAATTTCCCCAAATCAATTCGTAAAGCATATTTCTTAGAAAAACATCAAATCTCAATTAAAATATTGTCAGTGATGAAGAATTCACTATGATTTTGGGTAAGTTTTTCCAATGATTAATTATTTTCATTGTTAAAAATGTAAACCTTATTTTGAACCTGAATTTGTCTAGCTTCAAATTCCAGCCATTGGATGATGTAATATCTTTCCGTACTAGACTGAAGAGTCCATAATTAAATATTTGTTATGTATAGAGGTACTTATAGACTAGTCAAGTCACCTCTGTATCTTCTCTTTGATAAGCTAAAAAGTTTGAGCTTCTTGAGTCTATCATTATAACACATGTTTTCTAATCCTTTAATTATTCTTGCAGCTCTTCTCTGTGCCCTGCCCAATTTATCAACATCCTTCTTGAATTATGGGCAACAGAACAGGACACAGTATTCCAGCATTGGTTGCCCCACTGTCAATTACAGAGGGAAAATAATCTTCCTACTCCCACTCAGGATTGCCTTGTTTATGTATTCAAATATGACATTAGCATTTTTGGCCACAGCAGTGCGCTGGGAGCTCATGTTCAACTGATTATCCACCACTCCTCCAAAGCTTTTTCAGGTCAATGTTTCCCAGGATACAGTCTCTATTCTATAAATATGGCCTATTCCTAGATGTATACATTTATATTTAGCCATGTTCAAACACATATTGTTTGCCTGTCTACAGCTTGTCAAACCATCCAGATCACTCTGTATCAGTGACTTTTCATTATTTACCATTACCCCAATTTTTGTGTTATCTTCAAATTTTGTGTGATGATTTTATATTTCCTTCACATCATTAATAAAAATTTTAAATAACATAAGGCCAATGACCAGTCCCTATGGGACTTCACTAGAAGCACACCAACTCAATGGTGATTCCCCATTTAATTAATTATACATTATCCTTTATTTCTTTATTAATTGAGTCCCTTATCAGTGTCTCCATTATCTCAGCCCAGGATTGATGACCAGCCTATGGTTACCTTGCTCATCCCATTTACTCTTTTTAAATATTGGCACAACATTAGCTTTTTTCCTGTCTTCTGGAACTTCCCCAGTGTTCCAAGATTTATTGAAAAATCAATATTCACAGTTCAATAGTTCCTCAGCCTGCTCTTTAAAACTCTTGGATGTAAGTTATCTGGTTCTGCTGATTTAAAAATGTCTAACTTTTGTAGCCGTTGTTTAGCATCCTCCTGAGATACAAATGGAACGAAAAGGAAGTCATTATAAGATGTGACTACATCATCTGTTTTTCCCCCAAGTACAGAACAAATATTTATTGAATATGTATGCTTTTGCTACATTAATATAGATACTTGTTCTACCATTTCCATCTAATAATGGACTAGCATCGTTGTTAGGTTCTTTTTATTCCTAACATGCTTTAAAAAAATCCTGGTCTTATTATTGTCCTTAACTCTGCTGGCCATGGATTTCTCCTTGTAGCCCTATGCTTCCCTTAGCAAGTTTCTAATTTTTCACAGTTAATAGTTTCTGATTTATAATCATTACTATCAAATCCCTTTTTTCCATTTTTCCATGTAAAAATATTTTTACATCTGACTTCACTTGTCTTCTGGACTAGGTCAGTTTTTTAACCAATATGGTTTTCCTCCTTAGTGGTGGGATTGTGGCTTTTTGGCATCTAATGACATGCTTGAAACAACTCCCAATTATCATTCCAATTTTTCTTATTAAATTCTTCCTCCCAGATGATTTGGTTCATAATTGTTTTCAGCTTTGTGAAATTAGCCCTTTAAAAACCTTTTTCATTAGCCTTTTATATAACACTGGTCTGGAATTTATTCTCTTTGCACATTGTAAATGTGATCAAGTTATGATCACTTGCACTTAAGTTACCATTATGTTTTGTTCTCTGGTCTGAGAAAGCGAGGTCTAATATAGACTTCCCCTGTGTTGTATGTAACACTTTTTTAGTTAGGAAATTGTCATCTATAATATTTAGAAATTCCGAGGATGTTTTAGTACTGGTAGCATGAGACCTCCAGTATATGTCCCTTATGATCACACTGCTTTTTTTCCTCTACACATTTTAGATAGATGCATAAGCAGCCTGTTATCCTGTTTCCTAGTGTGATTTGGTGGTCTGTAGCAGACACCAACTAATACCTCATCTTGTTCTCTGTCTGTTAGGACATTGATCCATAAGCATTTAAGATAATTTTTTTTCTGAGTTATCAGTGACTTGGCAACAGGTAATGGCATTTTTGACAAAGAGCAATTCCACCTCCCATTTTGCCATTTTGATCCTTTATAACTAGGTTATAACCATTTATTTTAATAGTACAATCATGAGAATCATTCCACCCGGTTTCAGTAAATGCCAACAAAATCAAATTTATTCTCCTAAATGAGCAATTCAAATTCCTCTTGTTTGTTCTTCCAGTATTGGAGTATAGGCAATTCAAGAATGTCTTCTCTTTGTGTCTTTTGGTTCCTTGATGAATTTTGTTGTCAACATCTCAATTTTGTGCTGAATGTTCATTTCTTCCCTCTTTTTACCTTCCCCTTTTGTTATTAGTTTAATACCCTCCTGACTAGTCTAGCTAGCCTGTCCAGTAAGATTGATCGTCCTTCTACTGAAGTGGAGGCCATGAAAACTATACAGCATCCTTTCCTGATAGAATCTGAACCATTGTTCCACAAATTAAAATCCTCCACTGTACCCCATTTACCTAGACAATGGTTTGCTTCCAGAATCTTCTGCTCCTGTCTTGCTTTGTTAATGGCGAGAGAAGGTCCTTTGGACATTCATCTTCTTCTTCAGTATATTTCTGAGTTTCCTGAAGTCATCTATTATATATATATATGCTATCCCATGATACAGTTTCAATAAATGCTGATATGAATCATCTCCAAAGGATCCTTTCCCATTTATTTCAAAACTCTATACAATCTTAGAATGACATCTTATGTCTTTGGTCTGGGAAGAAAACACGTCCACTTGTTGGTCTTTTCTTTATGCTGACAATGAACTGACTGTCTTCATTAGATCATGTTCCTCCTCATATTTACATGTTGGTGTCTGGTAATTGTTCTATCTATATAGATACCACATATTTGTTAGAAACTGTGATATACAAAGTATGTTGTATGTTGAGCAAAAAATAATTTCTTTTATTCTTTTTCTATTGCAAATTGCCTGTGAATCTAGAATTCTTTGGATGTATTTGCTAATTTTAGTTTGCCAATTTGTTCAGGGCCAAATTCTGCTTTTCTTGCTTATACCAAGTTGTGCCTTCCTCTATAATTGCCCTATTAGTATAAATGGGACTATTCCCAGAGTAAGATACTACACAAAATGAGTAAAGGGTACAGAATTTAGCCCTGTTATTTTGTGTTCAGAGTTTCAAATTGTGAATTGTAATATGGGACTTAAATATAAAACTCATAATTTTCACTGGGAATTCTTTGCTAGTACAAAGTTGGAATGAATTACATTTACAGTCTAAGATCATTTTACACTGCCAGAGTGGAAAAAGTGGTCTAAGTGGAAATTAGAACTCACTCTATGGTTCAGTTCCTCAATTGGTGCAAGTTATTAGAGCTCTTTGGAACTCTTACAACTTACACCAGCTGAAACTGTACTCCCAAGTAGGTAAATTATGTAATCAAAAAAAGAATTAACTATTAATTCAATATTCTTTTGCAATATTTGTGTTTTCAGTTCATATGATAGCCAAGAACCTACTTACCCTGAGGCACATATTTATTCAGGTGAGAAGTCCAGAGTGCAAATTGAAATATGAGTTGTTTCAATGGAATACAAAATTCAGGCTGTATTGTTTATTTTACAAGTTATGATACAGCACAAAATGTGAGCTGCATATTTATTGAAATATTTGTAAATTGAGGAATCTGAAGACCAAGAATTTTTAAGCAACTCATATTAGTAAAGTTAAGCATGTGTCCCAGGCTGGCAAATTTATACAGTAGCCACCCAATCAACCTCAACCTCAGCACCATGTGATTTATAATTAAACAAACACACCATTGTCAACATCACAGCTGAAATTTATAAGCAAATACATTTAAAATGGGCTTCCAGCGAATACTGGAACAAAATATTCACTTTTCACTAGTATTTGTGCTAGTAAAGTTTAAATACGTGCCCGCTGAGAAAATTAATTAAATGAAACTGTCATGCTGAGTAAAAATTTGTTGTCAAATTTGAACTATGTTTTTGGGGGGGAGAGGGGGAACTTTCCAACTGTTTACTTTGCTCCTGAGAATGTATCCCTTAATTTACTGGCATATCCAGTGCAGCACAGGGATTACTTCTTAAGAGGGTACACCTGAGGTCCTCATTCAATCTGTTGCCATGAAAAAAAGCTGTCTCACCAGTTTATTGGATTAAATGATCTACTGAGTCACTTGGGGGCCCTTTTTCTGAATGGATTTCTTCCCATTAGAAAGCATTTATGAGCCATCTATATCCCTTAGGAGGATGCAGAATAAGGGAAGGACCAGGGAGCTCTCGATAATTGTCCTGCTAGGAAGTTAACTGGTAAGGAAAATATTTAGATAAGATATGGTATGTTATAGAAAAGAGACATTCATCATTATTAGCCAAAGAGGATGTAAATTTATTTTCTTAACATCATAAAACATTGCTTTCATAAATATTGGTTAAATGGCAATGATTAGTGTCTGTGTATGTTTATTATATTCTTCAGTGCAATTCCCCCAGTTTTTGTGAGATTTTCATAGTATTCTACTCTGACTGAACATGAATAGATCCAATTAACACTAATGAGAGTTTTGTTATGTGTGTGCAATGAGAACAGAATAATAAACCCTTCTTGGAATTTAGACTGTAGTACCAAAAACAATTTTCATATTGCTGCCTCTTAGTGATAATATGAAACTCTAAATAAATCATCTTTTTTCTCCTAAAAGAACACTACAGAAGAATTAACAGCAACCAAGATATATCCTTTGGGGAAAGGGGTTCACTTGCACTACAACTTTCGGTAGGAGCTTAACTCCCCCTTAGGGGTAAATAATACTGTTAAATGATTCTTTTTTGCAAAGCCTCTTTGAGATATCTCCTTCTTTAACTTCTTGGGCTGTTCCTTCAGTTTCCCCAATATTGGTTCCAGTTGAAACCAACTGCAAAACTCCCACTAACATTAATGAGGTAGGATTGCTCCATTAGTGGCTGAGATCAGAAGCCAATCCAAAGTCCGTAATGGAGAAATGAAAACGAAGAGCAGAAGGTTATTTCAATGGTAAGCAGCTGCACACTGAAAGCTTAAGAGAAATTTATGATTAGCATAAATGACATATGTATGCCTAAAGACAGGAGATATTTCCTAAATGCCACCCCCAAATAAATGTTGCCAGAGATGATGCAAGAGTAAATCTATTACTATCATTGGCAAGCTGCATGGAGTTTCACCTATATGTTCAGAATAATCTCACACTAATTTATACACTGAAAAAAGTCACAGAAGTGCTTTAGTATTTAAAACTTTAATTTAAACATAAAAGACATTTGATGGTAAATTGAAATTAGTATAGCAGTCTAATCAACTCTCATAGATTCATAGATTTTTAAGGCCAGACAGGACTGTTAAAACATCTAATCTGACTTCCTGTATATCACAGATCCTTAAATTTCACATTTACCATTATATTGAGTCCAGTAACTGGAGTTTGGTTACAGCACTTACTCTAGAAAAAGGTATAATTTTAAAGCTCTATCAACCCTAATCTCAAGACTAATTGTATACGGCTGTATCCTAAAATATTATTTGAAGCAATGTCTAATTCTTTTGATGTTCCAAACAATTTCTAACCAACAGGAATACAGCAGCTTATTGGAAATCCAAATGCATACATTATGGGATAATTGACCCTTTTGTTACTGAACTAAAATGTAATGCTTTAGGGGTTTTACAATGCCAATTATTTAATTGTGCTTTTAGTTCAAGGGTAATAAAGCTTAGGAATGCGCTATTTTTTCTACTTTTTTTTCTACTAAAAAAAATGTTTGCAAAGATTCATCCTGAGACCGGACAACTAACAATGTAGCACAAAGCAAAGTGTTGCTCGGTTAAGAGCAATCTAAATTTAGCCTGAATTGCTAAGAGGAAAAGAAATTTTTTTTAATGCTTAGTAAACTAATATTGACTAAGCATTAAGTGAGGAAGCATATACAAAAACCATCATTGTCTGTAATTAACAAAGAAAACAGATCAATTAATGTTTGAATCCACAAGTGGAAAGCTTTATTACGTTAAATCAAAATATATGATATAATATTTTAACAAATCATATGAGATAGTGTGGGCTGTAGTATTTAGATTTGAGCCAGTAATTCACAGCAAATAATTTACTTGATGAATTTCACCTCTTTCAATTTGCTGATTATCAAAGAACAGTTTATGATTTTCTACATTTTGTATGCAAGATTATTCACCAAATAAACCTTAAATATTGAGTCATCTTGTAGACTGTACAATCATCTCATTGCAACAATCTGAAATTCAGAATTTGAGCTGCATTTGATAATTTTCATTGGACGTATAGGTCATGGGGCATATTTCAGTTCTGTCATTGGATTAATGTAGGTCTTACAATCAGATTCAAAGCAAACATTTGTGATTTACTAATTCAAAATTAATTTCTGTGAATTTTCTCAAGATTGTGCTCAGTTTTTTTTTTGTCATTAAATGTGTTTGTTAAAATATCTATGAAAAGGGAATATGTCACTGGTGCAATCTCTGTGAAAGCAAAAGCATACAAAAACTTGTATGAATAGTGGCAAGAAATATTTTGCAAAAATTGCTTAGTATTAACTAAACAAAACCAGGTTGCTTTGCTTTCATATGAGGATCCCCAATCATATTACAAAGCTGGGATTCCAATTCTCCAACTACACACGAGCATCTGTAGTCATGTAAATAACCCCATTGTCATTTAGTAAGACTTCTCATGTGACTAAAGATACTCAAGTACAGGAGAGTTTGAAATATTAAGGCCTTAGGCAAGTTTTCTTTTACAAATGGGGAAATCTTGGTTCAGCAAGATTAAGGTCTAAGTGCAGGCAGGCATTTAGGCTCATGTCTAACTTTCAATACATGAGTAATCTCAATGACTTTTGTGGGAGTATTCATGTTCTTAATCAGGCAAGTGATTAAATACCTCACTGAATCAGAACCTGACTATCTCACTGAGGTCACACAACAAGTCAATCTCAGCATCAGAAATAGTGCCGATCTCTGAACCCTATTCTCCTATTCTATCCAGTAACCCAATCTGCCACCCAGCGTCAAACTTGGATTCAACTCCCACGTCCCTGGAACCCACTCTTTAGTATTTTTTTAAAATGTTATTTAATTAAGGGGGAAAATACAATTTCCAGTGAGGAGTCTGGACATCTGGTTTTGATCTGTTCTACTATATCTCTCACTTGTTGAAGTCCTGCAAACTGCAGTCCTTCAATGAGGAGGATTAACTTTTCTCACTATTGTTTTAGCATTCGCATCATCGAATTAATAAAGCTCAGGCAGGAACATTTTTGATTTAAAGCATCTTGCACCATGTTGATAAGTTTAATGGATAGCCCTGACCTTTAAATTATAACACAATCCAATGAATCAGGCGAATAATAGGTCATCTTGCAAACATGAGCTCTACCTACAGTATATAAAGAACAGCTAACAAACACACATCAGATCATTGGTAAAATACTCCATGCTGCACAAATAAAACATTTGTTTTTCCTATTAAAATGTCAAGCTTTATTAGCTTGAAGAGGTCACCAGTAAGAGCTCCACAGATATGCATGTTAATTTATAGTGGCATAAAGGTAAACAAGGAACTGTAACCAATATAATTTGACATAAATGTATACAGTCTTGAGTGTTCATATTTTCAGGGAGTACTGGTGATTGAACGTAGTTAACTGTTTAGATCACTTTTGAAAGCTGATACTTATGCAAATTACACTGGAGACATGATTGTGTCCTGACATAGTTGAAGGTGGGTTGTAGGCTCTGGGGGCAAAAAATCCAGCCAAAGGGATAGAGGGAAATCAAAGTGGTGTATTTTCTGAGTGCAAGAATAGAGATAGAACCAAGATAGTGGAATATTTACACTCTATTCTTTCCACCATCTATACTGTCCTCTTTCATCAAGCATTGCTGAAAGTAGAGTTTTCTAAGTTCCTATACATACTCAAACTACATACTTCCCCCTATGGGGAAGTTATGGTCCTGGAGCCAGCTATCTCAGCACCAAAAGTCAGCAGAGCTGGCTGCAAAGGGAAGGTAGCCAGCATAGCTCTAGGGAGCCTCTCCCAGCAGGACACCTACACAAGCATTTTTTCTGGATAATGGAAAGCCGTGGGAGAAATCAGTGGTGCCACTTCTTCTGCCCTCCCTTCTGGATGCAATTTCTCTCACTGTTTCAGGGAGGGGAAAATTGCGTCCGTATACCAACAGGAGTAGATCAGGCCCTGGATTTATTTGGATAAAGCAATTATCGAACAAGTGAAAAAGCATTTGCTGTCTCTCTTGTCCCTATGTTTTTGTCTTATATCAGTGTCTATACTAGATTTGCCTTCCAGTTATCCTGCTTGGTTTCGGACCCAGACTTGTGTCCCTATTACCTTTAGAGGACCTTCATTTTATCTCCTCTCAGGATAATTCTTCCACTGAAAGTTCCGAATACTAGCTTCAGAGATATTGTCCATAATAAAAGCATGTAAAATGATGTGAAAACAGCTTTAAGGAATCAGTTGTGCCTAGCATTGTTTGGATGCCCAAGGAGATGGAGAGGAGACCATCCTCAAAGCACCCACCCTCACAAGTCAGGCACAATCTTGCACTGCAGAGATTGGAAAAGAGTACAATTAACAGTGTTGTCAGAAAACGTATTGGGGCAGGAGAGAAGGAAAGGGAAGGGCTGTGGCCCTGTTCCCTCCACTACAAATAGCCCATTGAGCTGGGCATGTAGAGGCATTTCATGCTGTACCTTATAAGGGTGCCATTGTTGGGGGGTTTGTCTTCCCATGATTCCCAGAGGCCAGTAATAAATAAGTTGAGGGGAGCTGATGTTAAAAATAATTGAGTCATATTAAGTAGCACTCACCATTGCTGCCAGTGGTCCTGTAATTAACACAGTACTTCTATTTCACAAATAGAGGGGCCTTGAGAAACTCTTTTTAATAATCAAGTCCTTGATACGTTCACCTCATCTAAAACACAGCATATAAGTCCAATAAGTAAAAATAACCAGTTGACAGATTTTGGTGGCAATTGTGGGCATATTACAGTATTGAAATCAAAAGTGCATTGATGGTTGTTGATCACAGGATCATTAGCATTTGTGGTGTATGAGACACACAATTAAGGAGGAAATTGTAATTTTACATGGGTAGCATCACAGAATTTTGGTACAGTACAATACTATAGAATGAGAAAAACAAAGAAAACTACTGTGCACCCTATAACAACACTATGGTACACTTAAATTAGGCTATACTTTTACAATTACGGTTTCGTCCAACTTTGTGTTTGCAGCTGGATCTCCTCTTTCCCAAATTTCAGGTTGGTTCAATCCAGGGTCCAGCCTCCCAAATGTCTGGGGCTGTCCATATCCGGAACCAGATCCTCAGCTGGTGTACATCCCCATGAAGTTCAATGTAATTATGCTTATTTACATCAGCTACAGATTTGGCCTCTATGATTTTGGGAGATGAAATTCTTTACAGCAGGCTTTTTCCAGATTTGAAAGGCAAAGACACATGCACTAAGCACACTAACACCTAAACCCATGCCGTGTTTTTCATCTCAGGTTCCTATCAAGGCGTTAATGTGCAATGTAACAGAGCCAAGTTTGCACTATACGCAATCTTCAATTTGTATTGATCACAGCAGCCTTCCAGGGTGGCCAGGGCATTATTCTTCCTCAGTTACCTCTGCATTAGCTCTTTTGGGAGGTTGCTGGCTATTTTTAGCAAGCACAAAATAAGCTTCAAGTTGGATCTTTAATCTTGAAAAGATTTGACATATTATGCTGATGAGAGCCGTATAATTGCCAATAATAATTCATTGTGTCACAAATATTAAGTAATCTTCACAACAGCCAGTGAGGTATATATACAAGGTAGAGTCATTCCCATTTTAGAGGTGACTTGTGTGAGGCCATGTAGCAAGCCAACAGCACAGCTGCAGTTAAGCAATCACGACAGCAACAATGGAAGAACTGGCCCATGCTGTATGGCAGCTAAGAGAGTAACCATGTTTATTGAATCATCTTTTAGCTTTCCTCTGACTAACCACAGGTATAGTATTAGAGACAAGGGCAAATTGTCCTATTTAAGCAAGAATATTCTTTCTCTACTGTTATATAACTATAGCTGTTTAATTCCTTATTCTCAAATGAATCTGCCTCATAAGGTAACCAAGAAGCATATAGTTCCCTTTTCTTTTAAGGCTATTTTCTGCCAGCAGTTTCTGCATAGTTGGATGTGTCATTTATCAGCTTCTGTTAGCCTGAGTCAATCTCAGTCCTTGTACTGACTCATGTTAATAAATGTTATTTAGTACCACTGGCACACAGTAAGTAAATTTGGATATTGAAAGCCAAGGAGTAGAGCCAAACAAGAGAAGTAGGGCAAAAGCAACTAAAGAAGCAATAGAAAACAAGTAAATTAAAAGATGTCTTGACTGATCTCCCCACCCCCACTCCCAGAAAGTACTCATGAGGAATGAAGTGCTAGGCATGGGGTACGTGATATTAATTGGTATTGCTCAATGATATTATTTGTTTAACTTCCACAGGATGGTATTTCTAGATTCTGGTTTTTCAAAATCTTTTTGTCTAATAGTAAGTGACTTTTCTACTAAAAAATGAACTAAATAATACATGCTAATTAGTTCTTGTAGGGCCTTTATAGCAGCTGCCACTTGAACAGCTCCTAAAGTTCTTGCTGTCAGTTTTCTTATTTGCTTGGCTAAGATAACAAAAATGCCACTAGTTTCAGACCAAATATTCAAATGAGTGGAAGCAAAACTTCATGCATATTTTTACTCATTCTCAAATTACATGCAAAAAGCCCCATATGTATGCATATAGATCAGCATAGGGTGCACACATTTACTTCTACCTAAGTTATGATTTTTACATGCACGTTTGCAAATTTAGGTCTCAGAGTCAATCAGTTTTGAAAAATGGTCACTTAGTTCACTAAATTTATTCAGGGCCAAATATTCCTTCCTACAATGGCCAAATAACTCTATGCCAGGTTATTCTGCAAGCACTGTGGGGGGACAGAATCCTCTCCAGTAGTTCATGGTGCACAAATACAGGCGCTTTGTCACTTCACTGAAGCCCATAGGCTGTGGTTTCTGTGCCTGACATTAAAGAAGGAGGGGGCATTTGACAGATGGCTTGCATTATCTGGAATCCAATGTCTTCTCCCTTCCAGGAACCAGGAACCTTCCAGGAATTTTACTGTAAATTGAGTCACAGAGCAGCATGCAGGGATTGCAAATCCCTCCAGGGCATGCTCTTCTTGTCCCCATCCCTTTTCCATGCAATCAAACTACACTGTTTTTGCTGTCATTCCAGCCATTCAAACATTCAGTAGATGAACACTGTCCTCTGATACCTTACCTCAGCTGGAAGATCATGTAATGATTTCTCTCTTTTGATTAATTACTTAGGAGGTGTGGAGAAAGGTCCTATCCTAGTTGTACTGAGTATCATACCCTCTTTAAATTGACTTATTTTCACTTGAAGAACTATTGCTTTTTTAAATCCTTTTTTGTAGTGTTGAATATCTATTTAGTACCTTAGCAGTGAACAAATGTGTTGCCTCACAACTTTTAGTCAACAACACTCACACCTCTGAATCTTACTTTGCCAGTGTTTGTTCATCAAATTACATTTAAATAATCAGGTAAGTGAATTAATTAAATTGTGGTGCTGTGGAAGCCGGGGGCGGGGGAAGGAGAGAGGGGGCAGGTGAGAGGAAGTCTCTGGGTATTTATGATAGAAGTTAATATACATGAATTTGCAATTTTTATGTTAGCCATGGAATTCTTCTATTGCAAAGCTCAAATTCTGTATAGTGCCACTGGATATAACGTGTTGGAGTTCAGCAACACCCCCTATTTAAAAAGAATATGTATAGAATAAATGAATAACTTGTGTGACAATTTGGGGAATCTGATTATATACAATCTATGGTTGATTCTATAAAATTGCTGCATCATGAAAAGCCTCAATGTTTAATGAGTAAGCCAAAAATTGGCAGGGGCTGTCATGTATCTGTCATAGCAGGAACAACAGTAGATTGCTAAACCTTAATGATCAAATATATTCAGATGGATGCATAAAGGAAAAAAGAAGTTAGGGGAACTAGTTTCTCCATATTCTCTGCAGGCAGAGGGAAGTGGAGAGATGAAAATCCCCAGAGAGGAGGAAGGGAAAGAAGTGACAAAGCAGGGGTTTAAGAAAGACTCACAAGAGAAACCAAGTCTCAGGCTTTTGAGGGAATGATTCATTCTTCAGGAAAGAGGCAAAGAGAGGCATACTTCATAGCAAGGAACTCATTATGAATGAATTGCCATTACAAATAAAAACAATAGTCAGCTGGCCAAAAATAAATAAATAAATAACTTAAAGGAGGAGCCACAGAAACCAGCAAACAGAGCTGTAAACAGGGGAGTTTGAGTGGGAGAAGTGAGGAGTCAAGCCCCTGATCCTTAGGGGCAGTGAGTGAGTTTTGTGGGGATTGTGTGTGTGTTCCTTAGATTGTGGGGGTTTTCTTGTGTTTGGTGTTTATTTCTCCCCTCCCCCTACTAGGGTTCTGGGCAGGGCATTGAGAGCAGCTGAGTCCGATTAGGAGACGGGGCTTCCCTAATTAGGGGGCCCATAAAAGGAGCCATGCAATCAGACAGTGGCACAGCTGCAGCAGCACAGGAACCAGCAAACAGAGCGGTAAACAGGGGTGTTTACAAAGGGAGGTTGGGACGGGAGTGTGTAGGGTTCTGGTATTGTTGTGGTGGTCATTGAGGGGGTGGTGGTGGTGGTGGTGGTGGTGGTGGTGTGTGTGTGTGTGTGTGTGTGTGTGTGTGTGTGTCTTTCTCTTTCTCTCTCTCCTTGACAGGACCTATATGAGGAAGCTATGCCAGATATAGAGGCAGCAGTGATAGTGACCCAGGCAGTGGAAGAGACAAGGAAGATGACTGGGAGTTGCAGGATGTACATGCTCCTGGTGGGAATACAACAAAAGAGCTTAGTTTGTATGAAGTGCTGCCTGGCAGAGCTGATGGAAGAGAAGTCCCGGGGCTTGGAGATGCAGGTGAAAACTCTGGCTGAGTTTCAAAAAGGATTTGAGCAGATGATGGAGTAAAGGCATGAGGAAGCTGAAGGGAAAAGCCAAGACTTGCAGATGAAAGCAGGACCAAAGAACTCTGAGGGGAGACTGCTGGGTGAGGAAAGTGGCCAGTGGAAGCATGTGACTACAAGATCCAGGCACAGGAAAAGATGGGCTAGTGAAGGAGAAATAGAGCTCATGAACAGATTTGTGGAGTTGGAAAATGAAGAAGGGATGCAGCAAGCAGTAACTAAAGGTGGGAGAGAAGAGGAAGAAGAGAAGAGCAGTTAGCCCTATACAAAGAAGGAATGAGCCAATGAAGATGGCTCCAAATAAGAGTCCACCAAATAAGAGTCTCAGTGGGATCCAGGATGGGTTGCAGAAGATTGAAAGAGAGAACAGGAGATGAGAAGAC
Source organism: Mesoclemmys tuberculata (assembly GCA_007922155.1). Lineage (NCBI taxonomy): Eukaryota > Metazoa > Chordata > Testudines > Chelidae > Mesoclemmys > Mesoclemmys tuberculata. The sequence goes on along the minus strand of ML675618.1, from coordinate 42,800,453 downwards.
TTGCAGCCAGAAAGATAGGAGAGAGGCCTGAGAATTGCAATGTTACCAGGAAAAGGCAGGTCTATGTGATTGGGGTCTCTCCTGAGAAGAATAGACAGGCCTGTAACCAAAGGTGATCCAGAGTATAGAAGTGTGCTGTCTTCCTGATGCTAGGATACAAGATGTTGACCTGAGACTGAAGAGGAGCCTAGTGGGAGAGGGAAAGAATCTGCTTATTGTCCCTGATTTGGGAACAAAGAATACTGTTAGATTATCACTGGAATGAATCAAGGGAGACTATGCCAGGCTGAAGAAGACTCCTAAGGAAATGAAGGCTCAGGTGATCTTCAGTGGCATTCTGCCTGTCCCAAGAGGAGTGACAAGATTCTGATGATCAACAGATGGCTCAGACAGTGGTGCCAAAAGGATGTCTTTGGGATGTATGGCCACTGGGAGGTATTCATGGACACAGGACTGTTCTCTCAGGATGGACTTCACCTGAACAGGGAGGGAAATAGACTTCTAGGATGGAGGTTGGCATAACTGATTAAGAAAGCTTTAAACTAGGAATTTGGGGGAGAAGGTTGGGAGATGCCCAGGTGATCTCCAAGCCTGATTTTAACATTGAGAAGGAGGAAAATGCAATAGGAAAGGACAAGCAGTGTTTCGGAGAATGGACATGAAGAGGAAGGGTGGTGTAGATACCAGTCTAATAAGTGATACTGGTGGTAGAATCTGGAGGACTGACGGTAAACTGTGGTGAATCATGTAAGGAATGTGAGTGAAGCCAAACAGCAAAAAATTAAGGTATTTGTACATCCATGCAAAGAGCCTGGGTAACACAATAGAGGCACTAGAGCTACTGGTGCAGGAAGTGAAATCACATATTATAGGGATAACAGAAACATGGTGGAATAGTAGTCATGACTGGAGTTCAGGTGTTGATGAGTATGTGCTGTTTAGAAAAGGCAAAAATAAAGGCAAAGGTGGTGGAATAGTGTTGTATATCAATGATGAGGTACACTGTAAAGAAATTAGAAGTGATGCAATGGATAAGACAGAGTCTGTCTCGGCAAAAAACACATTAGGGAAGAGAACTGGTAGAGCTTCCCCTGGGATAGTGCTTGGGGTGTGCTACAGACCACCAGGATCCAATTTGGATATGGATATAGACCTCCTTAATGTTTTTAATGAAGCGAATACTACTGGGAACTGATTATGGGAGATTTTAATTTCTCAGATATAGACTGGAAGATTAGTGTTAGTAATAATAAAAGGGCTCAGATTTTCCTGGATGTGATAGCTGACAGATTTGTTCATCAAATAGTTGCTGAACCAACAAGAGGGAATGCCATTTTAGATTTGGTACTGGTGAGTAGTGGCAATCTGATTGTAAGGAACAACCTTGGTTCAAGCGACTATGAGATAATTCAGTTCAAACTAAATGAAAGGATGTACAAAGAGATGTGACAAGGCTTTTTGATTTCAAAAGTGCTAGTTTAAAAAAATTAAGGGAATTAGTTAGGGAAGTGGATTGGACTGAAAAACTCATGGATCTAAAGGCAGAAGAGGCTTGGAATTACTTCAAGTTAAAGTTGCAGGAACTATTTGAAGCCTGCATCCCAAGGAAAGGGACAAAATTCTTAGGCAAGTGTTGTAGATCAAGATGGATTAGTAAACATCTCAGACAGGTAACTAAGAGAAAGCAGAAAGCCTACAAGGAGTGGAAGAAATCAGCAACGAAACTACCTCTTGGAGGTCAGAATAAGTAGAGACAAAATGAGAAATGCCAAAAGCCAAGTAGAGTTAGACCTTGGAAAGGGAATTAAAACCAATAATAAAAGGTTCTATAGCCAAATAAACAGGAAGAAAACAATGAAAGAAGTGGGACCGCTAAACACTGAGGAAGGGGTGGAGGTTAAGGATAATCTAGGCATGGCCTAATATCTAAACAAATACTTTGCCTCTGTTTTTAATGAGGCTAATGAAGAGCTTAGGGATAGTGGCAGGGGGGCTAATGGGAATGAGGATATGGAGGTAGAAATTACCACATCCAAGTTAGAAGCCAAACTCGAACTGCTTAATAGGACTAAATCAGGGGGCCTGGATAATCTCCATCCAAGGATATTAAAGGAAGTGGCACGTGAAATTGCAAGTCCATTAGCAAGGATTTTTAATGAATCTGTAAACTCAGGGGTTGTACCATATGACTGGAGAACTGCTAACATGTTTCCTATTTTTAAGAAAGGGGGAAAAAGGAATCCAGGTAATTACAGGCCTGTTAGTTTGATCTCAGTAGTATAGAAAGTGTTGGAAATTTTTTTGAAAGAGTAAGTAGTTTAGGACATCAAAGTTGACTGTAATTGGGACAAAATACAACATGGCTTTACAAAAAGATTGTACCAGAACAATCTTATCTCCATTTCTGAGAAGATAACAGATTTTTTTAGAGAAAGGGAATGCAGTGGATCTAATTTACCTAGATTTCAGTAAAGCATTTGATATGGCTCCACATAGGGAGTTATTAGTTAAATTGGAAAAGATAGGGATTAACATGAAAATTGAAAGGTGGATAAAGAACTGGTGGAAGAAGAGACTACAACGGGTCATAATGAAAGGTGAACTATCCGGCTAGAGGAAGGTTACTAGTGGAGTTCCTCAGGGATCGGTCTTGGGACTGATCTTATTTAACCTTTTTATTACTGACCTGGGCACAAAAAGTGGAAATATACTAAAAGTTTGTGGATGATACAAAATTGGGTGGTATTGTCAATACAGAGAGAGACTGGATTATCAGACAACAAGATCTGTATGACCTTGTAAACTGGAATAATAGAAACAGGATGAAATTTAATAGTGGACAGTACAAGGTCATGTACTTATGGACTAATAACAAGAACTTTTGGTATAAGCTGGGGACGCATTAGTTGGAAGTGACAGAGGAAGAGAAAGACCTGGACGTATTGATTGATCACAGAATGACTATGAACTACCAATGTGATGTGGTCATGAAAAAAGCTAATGCAGTCCTAGGATGCATCAGGCAAGGTATTTCCCGTAGTGATAGGGTGGTGTTCATACCGTTATACAAGGCGTTGGGCTGAATTCATCTGGAATACTGTGTGCAGTTCTTGTCTCCCATGTTTAAGAAAGATGAATTCAAACCAGAACAGGTGCAGAGAAGGACTCTAAGATGATCCGAGGAATAGACAGCCTTCCTTATGAAAGGAGACTCAAAGAGCATGGCTTGTTTAGCCTAACCCAAAGAAGGCTGAGGAGAGAGATAATTGCTCTCTATAAATACATCAGAGGGATAAATACTAGGGAGGGAGAGGAATTATTTACGTTCAGCACCAATGTCGACAAAAGAACAAATGGATATGAACTGGCCATCAGGAAGCTTAGACTTGAAATTAGACAAAGGTTTCTAACCATCAGGGGACTGAAGTTCTGGAACAGCCTTCCAAGGGAAGCAGTGGAGGAAAGAAATGTAGCTGGCCTCAAGGCTCAATTTGATAAATTTATGTAAGGGATGGTATGATGCGACAGCCTAATTTGTCAATTGACAGATCTTAGATTACTAGTGGTAAATATGCCCAAACACCTGTGAAGGGATGTTAGATGGGGTGGGTTCTGAGTTACTACAGAGAATTCTTTCTGGGTGTCTGGCTGGTGACTCTTGCCCACGTGCTCAGGGTTTAACTGATCACCGTATTTGGGGTTGGGAAGGAATTTTCCCCTCAGCAGATTGGCATAAGCCCTGGGGTTTTGGGCCTTCCTCTGTACCATGGGGTATGGCTCACTTTGTGGTGGATTCTCTGTATCTTGAAATCTTTAACTCGTTATTTAAGTACTTCAGTAACCCAGTCTTAGGTTAGAGGTCTATTACAGGAGTGTGTGAGTGAGGTTCTGTGGCCTGCATTGTGCAGGAGGTTAGACTAGAGGATTATAATGATCCCTTCTGACCTTATAGTCTAAGAGTCTGAGTCTAAAAGTATGAGAATAACTCTATAGCTTGGTGGTAAGGACATTCATCAAGGAAGAGGGAGATCCCACTTCATGCCAATGACTGGTTATTTTTTTAATAAATGACAGCTTCAACATGAGAGTAAGAGCAGCCTACTTCCAGAATAACCTATAACTCCATAGTTAGGCTGTACACTAAGAAACTCAAATTCAAATACCCTCTCTACTTCAGTCATGGGGAGATGGAAATTAAGTCAGGGTTTCCTACATCTCACCTGAGTGTACTAATAACTGGATTAAAAGTTATCATCAATCCATCACCATTTTTTTTAATCTATCCATTTACAATTGTCTTTGGGGTGGGGGAAGCATTTTGGGGGATTAAATATATTCTTTCCCCAAAACATATTTTTTTTACTGACTTTTTTGTTTGTTTGTTTTTACAATATTGGGATTCAGCACCTTGGACTGAATTTTTCTCACCATTCTGGAGCTACCAGTGAATCAAAAAAGCAGTTACTCACTGAGCTCTAATTATAAGATCACTGGGTTATGTAAAGTATTATCTCTTTATTTGTACTGCCTAGCACACAATAAATCAACACACAAAAACAATATAATCTTTTGTAGTCTTATTTATTTGATTCTCTATGTTCCCTGCTCCTTGATTATTATATCTATGACCCTTAATGATGCCAGAATCATACCTGTTATGACTGAGGTGAGTTATACCCAATGAGTAATTACATATAACTGAGGTCAAGCTCCACCACTGCCTCTAGTTGCATCTACCACTTACTGTACCTGATGACATAGTACTCATTAATGAGCTGCTCCTCTACTGCAATGGAAGAATGTGGAAATTCATGCCTGTGATATTTTTCATTGATGCTGGGTAGTATTTAATATAATTCTGTCCACATACAGAAATCTTTAGTCTAGGAGAAATCCTGGCTGAGGCTAAGGGCCCAGGTAAGCATACGTGCATCCTGGAGGTGAACATGCATCTGAGCAGATGGCATCAATATCAGGGCTTGGTCTACTTCTGTCACAGGGCAGGGAAACTGCACCTATATTTACTTTCATGGTCCAGTAAAGGCACCCACTCTAGACACTCAGTTCCTCAGTTATCACCTCTTTTGGGCAAACCCACATTTCTCTCCCTCCTTACAGAATTTTTCCAGGCTTCACAGTTTCCTGACTACACCATGAGTTCCCTAGCAAGCCAGATAGCCTAAGCAGCTAGCTTCTTTACTTTGCTTTCTCTCCAGAGGCTATAAACAGTCTAACTTACAATAATTATAAATTACCACACAGCTCTTTCCAAGCAAGCATGTTTGTTCTTAAGGTGAAAGCCTTACAGAGAATGCTAATTAAAAATAATAAAAGAACCTACATGCATACTAAGATGCATACAAGAGATTACCCCAAATTCCAATAATGGTTCTGGTAGGTGGTCAGTCCTTCAAACCCACACACCTTGCTTCTCCACTGTAGTTACAAGTTCATAACTCTTTTTACTTGGAACACATCTGCATAGGTTAGTTTTTCCTTTATATAGCTTGGGTCTTTGATCTTCAGAGACTGATTCTAGGTAATCAGTCAGACAATGGTTCCCTCAGGGAATAACTTCAACAGTATGAGTCCACTGGTGTGAAATTGCATTACCCTTTCCCAAGTATCTTCTAGGAAACTCACTTCGTTTGTCCAAAAAGTTCCTTCTTGACTGGCTGTGATAGAGTGCTGAGTGAGAAGGCCATATTGTACAAAGGTGTACCTGATTACCAGGCCACAGTGGGGCTCTGGAGTCAATCAGCCAATTAGACTATTAAAAGTGAAGCTGTACCAAAAGGTACAGGATGGAGCACTCAGGGAAGGAGTGAGAAGACAAGAAACAGCAGGCTAGGAGACGCTGACAAAGTAGAGAGACCCTTTTGAAGAAGGGATTAGAAAGTTGAGATCCAATCTATAAAGATGTGAAGACACTGCTATGTATTGGTTTAAGGATGAAAACACTATAGACAAGCTACATGGGTATGTTTAAAGAAAGAAGGTCACAGTGTGATCTGTGTTAATGGAAGTGGAGGGGGTGCAGCATGACACCCTATTGTTTAAAATAGTCCTTTTAAACTCCCACGGTTTTAACTTCCTAGGGTTTAAACTAGCAATGTCTACACCTTTGAGAAGTTACACACAATCCCACAATAATACATAAACTTGATATTATAATATAAAGGACTCCAAAGCTATTTCAACTTAATACAAGAAGATCTCACAAAATACTGCAGGAAATTGATACATCTATCACACTTTAATCAATTGATGTTGTTCCATAAAGGAGAACAGCTAGAAGAGATGGGGTTCACTTGATGAAGAAGGGGCAAACCACCTTTGAATTAGGTTCAAAAGGATCAGGTGACAAAAGCTCATACGTAGGTATTGGAAAAAAATGATCTTAATAGAAGACTAGATGTTGGGGGCAGGGAGGGATGGAAAATTACAATAGGGTCATAGGATGAACAAGAACTATACAATGGGGAAATCTCCTCAGACGCTCTTATGTCTATATATAAATGCAAGCAGTATGGGGAAAAACAGGAAAACATGCAAGTATTTGTACATAAGCTAAATTATGTATTAACGGGTATCACGGAGACAGTGGGATCAATTTCATGAAAGGAATATTGGCAAAGGCATAAAGGGATAAACAGGCAGGAATCAAAGGGTAGAAGAGTTGTACTGTACATCAAATATGCAAAGTTGTTCTATGTTGCAGAAGGCGAGAAGCATACCAGTTGAAACTCTATAGGTGAAGATAAAAGGGGGGGAAACAGGGCAATGTCATGGTAGAGATCTATTTTAAACCACTCTATCAGGAAGAGGAGGAAGTTGAGGCATTTCTAGAAAAAATAACAGATATCCAAAACACAAGACCTTATAATAACTACCCAGAAATATGTTGGAAACATAATACAACAAAACACAAAGAGTCCAATAAATTCTTGGAATGTATTGGAGACGACTTTGTGTTTCAAAAGGTGAAGAAAGTAAGAAGGGAACAGTCATTTTTTACTTGAAACTCCTTAAAAGGGGAATTGGTTGCAGATCTGACAGTGGAAGTCAATTTGGGTGAAATTTATCTGGAAATCATAGATTTTACTATTTTAAGGAAAAGAAGGACTGAGGGCAACTGAATAAGGATAATGGTCTTCAAAACCGAGATTTTAACAAACTCAGAGAACGGATAGTTAAAGACCCTTTGGGAGAAAATCCAAAGGAGAGCTGACAGATTCCCAAAGAGATAATATTAGAGGCACAACAGCAAAGTATCCTGATACACATTGTAACACTGAGTGAGAAAGGGTTAAACCAGGAGCAGGGTCAATGACCCAAAATCAACCTTCAGAGACATATTAGAAAAGTATTGAAAGGGTAATAAGGACTATTCCTCATAAATAGCTAGCAAAGTCATGCTAAATAGACAAATAAAATCACTGTTATTACACATATATATTGTTAGAGGTTATCAATGTAACCACATAGTTCCTGTTTGTCACTATATTCTGTCAATTCAGAGATGAAAAGAAGATATTAACATTTAGATGCAACTTGTGTGTAGTAATGTCATTGTTTTTATTTCTTTTTGAAGTTTGAATAGCAACTCAGTGAATGGCTGTATATGGCTAATTGCCTTATGCTAATGCAGCTGGTTACCAATTTGCATAGAAAATAGGAGGTTTTACTTCAAAGCTACAAGTAATTATGTATTAACCACTCAAGGAAATATCTGCGGTCAATAAACTATTGATAAGGGGCCAGAGATCTATAAAAGGGTACTATGGCCCTGATCCTGTTATCTTAGGTCTGCTTAAACTTTGACAGGGGAAGTTGAGTCGCAAGATTAAGATCCCAGCTCCAATCTGTATTTACACTGCTGTTTCTCATGGAAGAAATTATACAGACTATATACATGAAATGCCTAATGGATTATAACCTATGGACTAATTCCTGAAAAGAACTTTTGCAACCTAGTTTACCATATCTACTATGAAACTGACCTATGAACTTTATTCTTCTCTGTATGTATAATGATATTTTAAGCAATATTCTCTCCTTTTTCTTTAAATAAATATTAGTTTAGTTAATAGAAGTTGTCTATACACCTGTATTCGGGTAAAATCTGAAATATTCATTGACTTTGGGATTGGTTAAATTTTTATATGATGGGTAAGTTTTTCAGTAATTCCCATCATCTTTGATTTACGTGTATATGTGGGAACCCAGGGCTGGATTGTTTTAAGGGAACTGTCTTTTTGACTTCTGAATAACCAATAAGGGAATTGTAGAAGCTGTTATGTTGCAGACTTGATTAATTTAATTATTCGAATAACCATCAATTTTGAGAATAATCTGCCCCATTCTTTGTAGTTTGCTCTGGTTAAGCAATCTCAGTGTAACCCAACCAGAGGCCAAGGTCACATGTATACATATAGGAAGAATAGTAAGAGGCAAACATGACTACATCAGGACTTCTTAAATGACTGGAAATCAAAAACAAGTTCTACTAAAAATGAAATTTGGACAATTTGCTAAGGATGAATGCAAAATAATAGCACAAGCACGTAGTAACAAAATCAGAAAACTAAGGCAGAAAATAAGTTATACCTAGCATGGGACATAAAAGGCAATAAGAAGAGGTTCTATAAAAAATAAAAACAAGAAAGAGTTAAAGGAAAATGCAGTTACCCTACTTAGGAGGGAAGGAGAGTTAATCATGTACAACATCAAGAAGGGTGAAGTATGCAATGCCTATTTTGCTTCAGTCTTCACTAAAAAGTAAATTGTGACCAGATACTTAACCCTATATTAACAACAAGGGAAAGAAACACAACCCAAAATAATGAAAGAATATTTAAATAAAGAATAGAAAATAGAAATAATAAAGAATGTTTAAATAAGTTAGATGTATTAAAGTCATCAGGGCCTCACCAAATTCACCTTAGAGTACTTAAGAAACTAGTGGAAGCAATCTCTGATCCATTAGCAATTATCTTTGAGAGCACATGGAGGATGGGAAAGATCTCAGAAGACTAAAGAAGGCCAGACATAGTATCTTTTAAAAGGGGGGTAAAGAGGACACAGGAATTATAGACCAATCAGCCTAACTTCAATACACGGAAAGAGACTGAAACAAATTGTTAAACAATCAATTTGTAAGCACCTTGAGGATAATAGTCTTATAAGTAATAATGAACATGGATTTGTCAAGGACATTTCATGCCAAACCAACCTAACTTCCTTCCTTGACAGGGTTACTGGCTGAATGGAGATGGGAGAAGCTGAAGACATAAGACATTTTGATTTTAGTAAGGTTTTTGATATAGTCCCACAGGACATTTTCATAAGCAAACAAGGGAAATATGGTCTAGATAAAATTATTCTAAAGTATATGCAAAATTTGATGAAAGACCATACAAGAGTGGTTATCAATGGTTCACTGTCAAACTGGGAGGATATATCTAGTAGGGCACCACAGGGATCTGGTGTGGGTCCAGTACTCCAGTCAATATTTTCATTAATGACTTGGATAATGGAGTGGAGAGTATGCTTATAAAATATGTCAATGACATCAAGATGGAATTGTTAGCAACTTTGGAAGACAGAATTAGAATTCAAAATGGCCTTGATAAAATGGATAATTAGTCTGAAATCAACAGGATGAAATTCAGTAAAGACAAGTGAAAAGTATAGCTCTTGGACAAAAATCAAATGCAAAACTACAAAACGGAGAATAACACAGTAGGCACTAGTACTGCTGAAGAGGATTTCAGGTTAAAGTAGATCACAAATTGAAAATGAGTCAGTGTTGTGGAGTTGCAAAAAAAAAAATTAATCTGGGGTTTATCAAAAGAAGTGACATATGTAAGACATAGGTGGTAATTGTCCCACTATACTTGGCAGTGGTGAAGCACTGGGTGCCACACTTTAAGATAGATATGGACAAACCGCAGAGAGTCCAGAGAAGAGCAAGAAAAATTATAAAAGGCTTAGAAAACTTGACCTACAAAGAAATATTTTAAAAATACTGAGTATGTTTACTCTTAAGAAAAGATGACTGAGGGAGGACCTGATAACAGTCTTCAAATATTAGTATTTCATATAAAGAGGATGGAGATCAGTTGTTCTCCATGTCCACTGAAGGTAGGACAAGAAATAATGAGCTTAATCTACAGAAAAGGGAATACAGATTAGATATTAGGAGGAAAAAGCTTTCTAATTATAAGGATAGTTAAGTACTGGAATAGAATTCCATGAGAGTCTGTGAAATCCCTATCACTGGAGGTCTTGAAGAACAGGTTAGACAAACACCTGTCAGGAATGGTCTAGGTTTATTGGTTCTGCTTCTGTACAGGGGGATGAAATAGATAATCTTTCAAGCTCACTTCAAGTCCTATACAGTAGGATATAGGATTTAGGATTTACAGTAGGATATAGGATAGTATGGATTTACTAAAGGTAGATCGTGCCAAACCAACCTGATCTCCTTCTTTGAGAAGGTGACGGATTACTTAGACAAGGGCAATGCGGTAGATCTAATTTACCTCGACTTCAGTAAGGCGTTTGACACGGTTCCGCATGGGGAACTGTTAGTTAAATTGGAAAAGATGGGGATGAATGTGAAAGTTGTAAGGTGGATAAGGAACTGGTTAAAGGGGAGACTACAGCGGGTCGTGCTGAAGGGTGAACTGTCAGGATGGAAGGAGGTTACTAGCGGAGTCCCTCAAGGATCGGTTCTTGGACCGACCTTATTTAACCTTTTTATAACTGATCTTGGCACAAAGAGCGGGAATGTGTTAATAAAGTTTGCGGATGACACGAAGCTGGGGGGAATTGCTAACACGGAGAAGGACCGGGATGCTATTCAGGAAGATCTGGACCACCTTGTACGCTGGAACAATAGTAATCGGATGAAATATAATAGTGAAAAGTGCAAGGTCATGCACTTAGGGATTAATAATAAGAATTTTACATATACGTTGGGGATGCATCAGTTGGAAACGACGGAGGAGGAGAAGGACCTTGGGGTATTGGTTGATAGCAGGATGACTATGAGCCGCCAATGTGATATGGCTGTTAAAAAAGCAAATGCGGTTTTAGGATGCATCAGGCGAGGTATTTCCAGCAAGGAGAAGGAGGTGTTAGTGCCGTTATATATGGCGCTGGTGAGACCCCACCTGGAATATTGTGTGCAGTTCTGGTGTCCCATGTTTAAGAAGGATGAATTCAAACTGGAACAGGTTCAGAGACGGGCTACTAGGATGATCCGAGGAATGGAAAATCTGCCTTATGAAAGGAGACTCAAAGAGCTTGGCTTGTTTAGCCTGGCCAAAAGAAGGCTCCGGGGGGATATGCTTGCTCTATATAAATATATCAGGGGGATTAACGTTAGGGAGGGAGAGGAATTATTTAAGTTTAGTACTAATATAGGCACGAGGACGAATGGGTACAAACTGGATATTAGGAAATTTAGACTAGAAATTAGATGAAGGTTTCTAACCATTAGGGGAGTGAAGTTCTGGAATAGCCTTCCGAGGGAAGTAGTGGGGGCAAATGACTTATCTGGCTTTAAGACTAAGCTTGATAAGTATATGGAGGGGATGTTATGATGGGATAGTTTAATTTGAGCAATTGATTTTGGATTATCGGCAGATAAGTCTGCTCAATGGTCTGTGGGAATGCTGGATGGGATGGGAACTGAGTTACTGCAGAGAAATCTTTTTTGGGTGCTGGCTGGTGAGTCTTGCCCACATGCTCAGGGTTTAGCTGATCGCCATATTTGGGGTCAGGAAGGAATTTTCCTCCGGGGCGGATTGGCAGGGGCCACGGAGGTTTTTCGCCTTCCTCTGCAGCATGGGGCATGGGTCGCTTGCTGGTGGATTCCCTGCAGCTTGAGGTCTTCAAATCTCATTTTTGAGGATTTCAATAACTCAGTCATGGGTTCGGGGTTGTTATAAATGTGTATGGGTTGGGTTTTGTGGCCTGCCTTGTGCGGGAGGTCAGACTAGATGATCATATTGGTCCCTTCTGACCTATGAGTCTATGAGTCTATGAGATATGCTTCTGTGCAGCGACTGGCATCTTTGTGCTTGAAAAAAAAAAGCAACATTTGAAAAATAAATAGGAACAATTGTGCTCATGTCGGATTCCATTCAGAAGAAACAAATATAATAATATTTCTTGTATGAACAGAAATGTTTTTCATACTCAAGGGACGAGAAACACTTTAAAAAGTAATGACTTAAATACCAGTAGTGGAGAAACACTGCAGGCAATATCTGCTCAGCAATGGCTCACATGCTACCTGAGGTACTGAAAAGTAGTATTTATTTTGAGAGGAAATGTCAAGAGCACCCAATGGATTTCTGATTCTTTTTGCTACATATAGAACTTAAGTACTTTGAAAAATAAAAGAATAAAGCAGGTACAGATCAGCAAAAACCTTTTCTTCGTTGTCTATTTGCCGAAAAAAAAATCTTAAAATGACTGTGGCTATCTGGTAGACATATAAGGTTAGCTGTTCATGATGGATGAATTTCATCTTTGCGCATATAAAGCGAAAGAAATTAGGCTTCGTGCAGGTGACATATAAGGAGGGTTGTGGGAATAAATCCTTTTATTCTCAACCTGAATCCAGTACATGGAGCTATAAAGCAGACACCCACTGCCTCAGTCTAGTTTATAGACTGGAATAATGGCTGCAGACCTTCTGTGCCAATTACGGTCAACTGATAGATATACCCGTGTTCCTCTGGACCTTTCTGTTATCCACCACCAATGTCTGCTTCTGTACTAGTCTTTATGAACTTGATGCAGAAGTCTCTCCTTGGTGTACGGGATTTCCAATGTTCTCTTGTACTAGTACATAGAGCTATCAAAAGACTCTCTTGAACTAGATAAACATTATTTAAGGCCTTTGGACCAGATCTTTAGCTTGCTTTGTATGGTACAAAAAGGAATGAAGCCTCATACTCTTGCCTATGATCCTAAGGATGGGCAGGCTGGTACCAAAGGGGACACCAAGGAACTCCACAGCATCTCAATAGTTGGATCCTTCAGAGTTGTTAACTGGGTAGGGAGCTCATGTAAATTCTCTACCTAGTTGATGAGCAGGCCTCCATATTTCTTTCCCAACTCCATCCCTGACAAGTATCCTGAAGATGCATCCCTGCAACTCTGCTGAAGAGAAGAGAGGAAAGAATGCAGATGGGTAACAAAATGTTTTCATGTAAGGGAGTCCACAACTCCAAAGTTATTGCTGTGCAGCGCTTTTAAGGACAGTCAGCTGAAAAGACTGGCTTACACACACACCTCAGGACAATCAGGTGGCTCTCTGTATGTGTAGAGCATATCCATCCTCATTGGGGATGGGAGAAAAGGTGAATTCACAAACTCTGCCCCCTGAAGGAGTAAGGGTCAGGCTGCCTTGAAACCACTGTCCAACAACCCCTGAAACATGAGTCCCCACACAATATTCCGGGTGCATCTCTGGCTGTAGAATTAGTCTGGGATGTGGAGCTCCAGGTAACTGTACACTGAAGTTCAATGGGACAGGATTTTCCATTAAATCTAGAGTTTAAGTGAGGTTTGAGTGAACACTGTGAAGAATGTTACCCATAAATCTACACATTCAAAAGTCATTTGAATTTTTGTTCATGCTCTTTTCTACTGCTGCACAGTATTAAGTGAGAAAAACTGAGGTGGTATGTACTCTTGATTTGTATTCTGCAACCTTAGTCCAACTTTTCCATTAGAGATGTTGCTCTGTACTTCATGTGGAATAGCTGCAGTTATGCATTGTTTTGGGTTTGCTTTGTATCTGGACTAAAGAGAAATAAATCAATGCTTTCCATTTTCTTTTAAAGGTGGCTCTCCAGAGCCACCAATGGCCCTTACAGTATTACAAATGTATCTTTAATAAAATGTTTATAACACAATCTGCTTCTGAGCTTTTTGTTCTCCAAAAGGTTTCTGTACCCAAATGATTTCTGAAGTGCTTTACTGATTCCTTTTATCCAATATCTCATTTACCAGAAATTATTGTCTGTGAGTGCAGTAATCTACATCTACATCTACAATATTTTCTCAATTGCAAATGTGTATGTGTGATGCCAGTTTTGTAGCAAATCTGCAGAACTCACTCAAGAATCACCAGTCCTCAGTAATCTTGTCTTCCCAAAACTTTGTCAGTAAAACCTGATTGCATGCAATCCTATAGATATCGGCTTTTCTCAGAATAATACTGTGAGATCGCTTTTTACATTTATGCACCACTTCCATGTTTATGTCAACTAGATGCTTAATCAAATGTCCCTTGAAGTCAATGGAAAAATTGCCAGATCAGGTTAAGAGTTCTTTTAGTACGTTCTTCTTTGGTTCCCAATCTCTGCACCCTTGTAGGTATGTAGAAATCCATATGTTAAAATGACGGTTCTAGAAGCTCTCTTTTGCATTGTGTTCCCAAGCTCTCTTCTTAGGTTCAGTGCTCCAGACAGGACTCTGTCCATATTCTGGAACCTCTTAATCTTAATTATTTTTCCACTTATTCTCTCTAGTCTTCATACATCTAAAATATATTAAATAAAACAATTTACTTAAAAATGTGAATAGTGTGAAAATGAAAGAAATTAGGAAACAAGTGTTCTGATTCATAGTCTAAAGTCAAAGCATCAACTTGTAAGAACAGATTTCTGACTTTAATAGGCTTTCCATTACAACTGTGTTTCTCTGGGGCAGGGTGAATCAACCTTACATCATTAAAAAGCTTTCCTATTATCCCTTCTCTTGGTTTGTGCTTCTTTGTTTAGACTGCTTGTGTGACCTCTTGTTTGCACTGTATCAGCTCTCATTAGTACCCTTTAGATCTTGTATTACTTTTTTAAAATCAGTGTACAGATAATTATATTTCTCAAATACACCACCATTGAATAAGCTTATTATGCATCTTTTTCTACATAGTTTACTAGTATATTCAATAATTTAATGCAGCTGAGATTTCCTTGATATAAGTAGCTATTTAATTTCCTTCCAGTTAACACTCACTATTTCAAAGGAATCCTATGAACCAGGAGAGATATTTGGTAGATTAGTATAAATCTGTTCCCCCTAATTTCCTCTAATGACCATCAGCAGATGCCCTGTTTAGAGTAAGGTTTAGTTGTATTTTCATATCTTCCTTCTCCCAGGCAGCATCTCTGATTTCTAGGCCAAGTGGTTGGCTGCACATATTTCTTGCATGCATAAGATTCAATTGCTCATTCTCATACAGTGCTTTCAATTTATTTCAGGCAATGCACATTTAGATAGTTGCAGACACTGATTTAATTTAGAAATATGTGGCTATATTCTGACCTGGTTAAGTAGTGAAACACAGCTGAAGAGAAAGGAGCTTTGGCCTTAGCATAAGGTTTTCCCTCTCTTGTTGTACCTAATGGGAGCAGGAACTCTTTGTGTGTTTATTTAAATGATGAGGTCCCAGATGTGCAGCATTATAATCACAAGAAGTTGTTAAAAATATTGGTGAATACCTCATATGATTTTGGCCTCATGTCCTCAACTGCATCAAGAGCATTGGTCAACTAAGCATATCCTTAAGTGGCTTATTGTTATTAGTATCTGGCTCAATAATTTTTCAGTGGGAATTGGGTGCTAAACCTTTAGATTCCTTTGAAAATCCCTATCATATATAATATAGAGAAGTGTGACATGCTGGCAGCAAGAAAGGGGAATAGGAAAATCAGCTGAGAAGAAAGGCAGGAAGACAGAGGAATTTTTAAAAATTACTTTAAAAAGCTAATTTCATCATATAAAGTGTCTCTATAAAATAGTTTGCCCAATTCTATCCACTAGTGCTCTCTTGGATCCAAAGCAAAGCCTGACAAGAATACTCTTGATTCTATGTTTTATCTCAAATTAATTTAGGTGAATGTTCCAAGCGTAATGCTCACTTAGTGCATGTTGTTACACAAACTGGACACACTAATTTATTGCACACACAAATGAAGTCTCGGGTAGACAGTTGACTGTTTGCATGTGTCATTACCAGTTTGTGTGCACAATGTATAAGTATGGGTAGAAATTGCGTACAGCATTGTGCATTCATTGTAGAATATGTTTGGGACAGATTTTAGAAAAAAAAGAGCTGCAAAGTTCAGTGAGCAAGTATACACAAAAAGTTGTTTGTTCACACGTTTACTACTCAGTGTCCCATACAACATCAAGACTAGTTCCAGTGATGGAAGGTTGCTCCTGAAATACCACATTGAGTCTGTAGGAGACTTTCCCCTGAACTACAACAGCAATGTTAACAGAAATTCAGGACTCTGTTTCCCGGATTGTCTAGGGTCCAGAGCAAAGATAGCACAGGCTAGCAGATTTACCAAAACCAATCATAAGACAGAATTCAGAGACAAAGGATTTAGTTTTACTTTCAGTTTTGATTCCATTTGGAGACTGTGTAGCAGAGAAAAGCATCAGAGCCAATGAGGACCCTCTACCCTACACATTAATACCCAAGGGAAGACTTTGACTTTGGGATTTCAGGGACATTGAACAATGTCATCTCAGCAGAGATCAGAAACTCAGGAGGCTGAGGAGAGTCATAGTCAGTCTATCAGGAGCCAACCAAAAGCCTAATTGGAATCCAGATCACAGATCCGTGAGAATGATCTTACCATCCTTGGTGTGTATACTTTTAAGAACACCCTAGTTTATTTATTTTGCTATTTTGTTTTAAGAAGACCACTGACATCAGCACTGCACCATTCATCAAAGACTGTGCCTAAACTCACTATTTGCCTCAGCCTGTGCTGGGAGGGAGCACAGGGTGATTTGTATTGATTTGTATGGCTGTAAATGGGGAAGGGGTGGTATTTGTATTATGTATTTTTAAAATTATTTTTATCCTAATCCTCTTTTCTCTATTCCTTACCCTGAGTCCACCATGCTTAATAAAGCCCAAGTTACTCTTTTATTTCTCTGGGGATTGTGATAGTTATTTTATTTTTGTGTTCTCTGATTGACACTACTCTATATGAGACTATGTTAAATATTGTCCGAAGCCCTCTGTGTTCACTTCACTAGGTTTCCTACAGAGGAGACACAAGAAGCTCTTGTAGGTGAATCCAGGCCCCATACCCTGAACAGAAAAGTGAAAAGACTACAGTCATGCCTCAAGGCTGGGGTTCCAGTCATTTTCCTAGTGATTTGCATCCTCTGGTGACTGATTTAAAAGATAGTCACTTACCCAAAGCTGTATAAAAATACCAAAGTATTATCTTACAATGTGTTTTCATAGTTTTAGTCATATGCAAATTAGTAATTATCATATCTGAGACTTTTATCAAAAATAGCATTAGCAATTTAGCAAGAATCATTGTCAATTTAATTTTTTTTAACCAATAGCTATTTCTTCATTTCGAATAGTAATCTAAACTGTTTCCTTATCTACAATTCCTGGGGAATAATTCAGATACATCATATGCTCTCTATTTTAATAAAACAGAATTTTTTTAAATAAAAATGTTTCATTTGTAAGTTTAGGGCCTACATCTTTTAGTGGGCCTCCCATTTTTTGTGTTCATTATAGACAGTTACACATCTGTGTAAATGACTGCATCTCCAAATCAATTATTTAGCCATCCAAGTTATGTAAAACAGAGTATTTTAAAAAATGTTGAAGATCAGCTGCTCACTAGACTGGGTGCAGCTTTGATGGGGCCTTGTGCAGTATAGATGCCTTTAGGCCCAGTGGGAAGAGACGTCACCTCAGAGAAGCTTTCTGTTTCCCTCGGTGAAGGCTGGTCTCTTCTCCTCATCCCTTTCCTTCCTCACATTCAAGTTTTGGGAATGGGAGTGGCTCATTTAATACATTTAATGGCCAGGCTCTGAGATTTGTCCCACCCACTGCTGCTTCCAGTGCGCCAGGGTGAATGCTAGGGTCAAGTGACTGGCTTTGGTTTGTGGTTGTCCATAATGGGGGTTTGCTGCTTAGGTGGGGTAACCAATGTAGGTTCCTGATTTCAGTTCCACCCTTCCCATCCTTAATCTAGTTGCTGTATCTCTGATGATGCTGAGGCCTTCATTGATCACAAGTTTGGGGATCTTGAAGGGATTTTTCCCACATGACAAATTGCTGTGCGGTTCTTTCCATCTTCATTTGTCATCCAGAAGGTCTGTGTCTACTTGGTGCATTTAATTATAGGTGTTTCACACTTGACAGGTTCCAGTGTAGTTGGGGTCTTAGAACATAAGACTGGACATACTGGGTCAGAGTAATGGTCCATCTAGCCCAGTATCCTGTTTTCCGACAATGGCCAATGACAGTCACTTCAGAAGGAATGAACAGAACACGTAATCATCAAGTGGTCCACCCCTTGTTGCCCATTCCCAGCTTTTGGCAAACATGTCAGATTGAGGTTCCTCTAGACCACTGGGCTGCCTGGATATTGGCCCTGTCATGTCAATGGATGATGCAGGTGGTCTCATGCAGATAGTGGCTCATCTCTCCTCTCTCTGAGCATGAAGAAAGAGAGTAGGTTGCAACTCTATCTTCTAGTCGGGGTCTCTTGACAGGCCTGATGGTGTAGAAGGGGCATAGCTTTCACATCCACTCTCAGTTTATAATCCACCATTGGGGCCCATTGAGAAACTCACAGGAACAACCCTGCCAGTTAGTCTGGGGAAGTCACCCTGGTTAACAATTTTACTTAAAATTGTGGCCTCTACATTTAACTATATCATGGTTTCTCTGTGTTTCATTGGTCCTGTGTCCACATCACAAACCCAGTTTAAGTGCTTTCACTTTCAAATATTCCTGCAGCTGAAGTGAATATTAAATGAAATATTAAATGAAAGTGAAAAACTGCAGGTGCATATTTTGTAAGCAGAAATCTCACCTGGAAAAATGCCAGTCACAATTTTGAAACTGAGCCAAAACTCTACCACAATAATTGTGTGTGGAACATTGAACCCACAATTATTTGTTCTTGCAAATTAAAAGTTGAGAAAGTGAGGGCACTTTTAAAAAATCCTTGCCAATAATTATAGCTTTTACTTTTAAAATCTTTTTAAATAGCTACAAGAACAATTTAAGAGTCTGATATATATAGTGTTATTTGACGTTGTTATAGTTAATCTTTTAGTTTATTTTTGCATAGTAATACTATAACAAAAATATATGAAGATCTGTGCTTATGAAGAGGAAAAGATTAATAGTGTTAGAAGTCAAGTGCTCTGTTTTAAATACATGAAATGAAGAGTGCATGGCCGCTATTTTGTGAGTTTCTTTCCCATGAAAATGCATAAGCTATTCTTTTTGGAAATATGCAGCAGATTGCTACCATGTAAAACAAGCAGACAAATCCAATATTGGATGACTAAAAATGCTAAATTGAAAAAAATAATAATACAACAGAGTCATAGGGTTCACTAGTAATGTAGGATTGGCCTTATTTGCAATAATCACTTGCCTAATGTATATCCAGGAAAATGTTTATTAATTTACAGTATATAAAATGAACCCATATTTAAACTTGTTTGCGTATCTGTGTCATACAAGATAGAGAGCATTTAACACGGAATTGCTTCTCTTATTTGCTATTTCCATTTTGCAGATGAGGATGGAGTTTATAGGTAGAAAATAAATATATAGCTTTGTGATTCAGACATAATTATTGATACTATTTCCTGGACTGGTGGTAAAGATAATTCTCTCAGATGTGTAAGCAGTTCATGGTTTACAGTTCTGTAGGCCTGATAGTTTAACTTCAGACACTGTTAAAAACTCATTTTAAAATGTTTCATCGTGATAGGTATATTTATCCACAGTTCAAAAAAGCACTTAACTTGTAAATAACATCTACATTTTGCACTAAACCAAATTAGTATGTACTGTACCATTCACTGTAAAACTGATATAACTTATGTGTGCTCAGCACTTAAATACAGGCTTAATAGAGAGAAGTAATACTGTCAATTGCAATACAAATTGTAATCAGTTGTATTAATATTAATATTAATAAGTTTAGCAAATAAAATGACCATTTTGAGTCACTGTAAAAGGAGAAGAGTTTTTAAAACAATCTATACTTACATGTCACAGTACGTTACTTTATGGCTATACATTATATTAAGTGAGGATGCACTGAAAACCCCCCCACCTGCAGCAGTCTGACTTTCCACTATTTTTCTATCTAGCATTAACCTACCGTCATGGAAAAACTCAGAATAAATACCTAGCTCCTACATAGCACTTTTCATCAAAGATTTCAAAGTGCTTTACCTGGACCTGAATGCCCTGTGTCAAGAAGAAACAAAGGAGAAACATGGCCATTAGCAACTCATTCCACTCCTCCCCCAGCTCAGCAGCACAAGGCCCTTCTCTCAGCAAGGCCTCACTCTGCAACACTGGCTTACACAGCACTCCCTGCAAAATAGCCAAACAATCACCACATGACTCAAATCTTAGCATTCTTTAGGAACACGAAAGATTGAGATTTATTGGTTTTCAGGACTGTTTTTAGCTGCTTTTTGTGTCATGGACCAATACAAACTCTTCTAGGATATTTCTCTTCTAGTCAACTAGTGGGGTTATCTGAACTGATACACAGCCAAGGATTTCTACATTGCCTTTATATCAGCAAAACTTTCTGGCTCAGATGTCTCCTTTGTCTCTTTAGGGTTTATGTATCACTTAGTATATATACATCTAAGTCATCCATAACAGTTATGGTGATTCAGGCATAACCAAGAGCCATGATCAAGTTGTGAATGGTGTTGGGCTTATAGATGACAATCTTGCATTAAGTAGTATAAACCTGAGTTGTTGAATAATGATGATCTATCCTTTTCAGTGAAGACTCAGGTTTAACCCTCAGAATATCCAGTTTGTCTGCCCTTAGATTACTGCTTGGGGCCCATGTTCTTCTGGTTATATCTCTCCTTTATAGTCATGATGAATGGGGGAAGTTGTTGAACTGGACACTGAGTGATCAGTGTGAATGACAGTGAAACATGGTATGCCTGATTTGCAGATCAATACGGTTTAATGTGCAAGGTTTTCTACTGATATACTAGTTGAATACAAAGCCTAAAATGAACTACAATATATCATACTCACTAAGCCGGGAGAGATAAGCAGTCACTCAGAAGGCTGTATACAGGAACAGCTTTCTTCAGGGGCCCCGCCAGGGAGTCAGTGGATCCTCTGGTCCTACTAACAGCACCTCCCGTGAAATCATGTGTTGATGGAGCATGCCCCTTTGTCTAAGTAGTAACTTCTTATACCCTTCCATAAACAATATGCACCTAATTACCTCTCTACTCATTATCATATATGCTAATTACTTACATTGGATTTTCACCCTTAACTACATTCCATTCTCACCATGATGCTTAGGGTTTTCAAAACAACATCTGGTGATAGGAGAGGTGGTTTAAAAATATGCCCCTTGGCAATTAAAAGTATACCCTCAGACATTCAAGGATAACTTCTTCCCATCACCATTATCTATGTGCAGCTGCAAGCATACATATTGTGTATTTTGTCTTGTTATGTGCTATGGTATGCAGAAACTGAGACATCTGCAAGATTACTCAGTAGTCCTATTCATCTCTGCCAACTGAAATATGTCATACTACAGGTGTCAGAATAGCTAAGCAAGCAACTGAAGCTATGCTAGGCCTGAAGGACAGTGGTCAGGCAACTCAAATTGTACAGGGCCTCCAACAGAAGTCAGTGGTCCTCTGTTTCAGCTCTCATTGTTTTTTACTCTTCCAAACCCCCCAGAGAACAGCAGATGTTCTCTACCCTTTCAATTAAGAGAAATTTCTGAAGAGAATAGGTATCTGAGGAGCATATCCTTCAAGAAAAACAGCAAATCACTTTTCTTTTATATTTGAGGAAATATATATTGTTTACCTAATGAAACACATAAATATAATATCTGAGTAGCTATGGCTTCTGTAGAATTTACTGGAAGATGATTCACTTCAGTTACAATGTCTAGCTATTATTACTCATGGTTATCCTCTGGCAGACCCAAAAATTGTGTTGAGTGTAGGGGTGGAAGTGACTTACCTTGAGGAGACAGGATGAAGATTCCGCTGTCACAACTGAAATTGCTATGATGATATAGTTAGGCGGGCTGGTTTCTGATCATGCCCTCTTCACCCAAAGACCAGTGCAAGGTTAAGGTTTTGCTAGCCTACAATCACATTAAAGAAGTGGAAAAATAAAGTTCATGCAAGTTTAACTAATGACATTGTATATAAAATAGCAAAAGCCTACTATTAGTATTGAGAAAACAATGAAGTCTGTGAACTGTGGGTAGTAGGGTACTCAAAGAAATGGATAATAATTTCTTTATAGCATATACTGTATTTTAACTTCACTAAACTAATGGCTCTTTTACATCTCAGCAGAGCTAAGGTAACTATGGTATATCTCAAAGTCATAGTTTCTCTTCTTCTCATTATACCAACATTATTAGTGGAAGCTCATTAAAAGTAGTAATTTGTATTATGCACATCTCTGGTACCACCAGTGAATCCAATTCACCTTTAAGTGACCTTTGAAAGCAACTATAATAAGCTAAACAGGTGGATAGCATCTAAAGCTCATTATAATATGAAGCCTAAATCACTTTCATAAGAATTGAATTCATTAACTTTCCACAAATTGTAAAGTTATCATCTTAAACTTTATATACTTCTGGAGAGAACTGGTTGAATTATTTATTGCAAATAATTCATCCAATGAATGCAGACTTCTTTTTTGTTGTTGTTATTGTTGGTTTTTCCTTGTTGCAAATTATCCACAAAAGGAGTATGATTATGATTAATCACATATTATTCATAATTGTTTGATGAGCACTTTGTGGAACATAAGACACTGAAATCTAGAGGTTTTTGTTTGTGTGTTTGTTTCCCGGAAATTGATCATTATGCATATATGTTATTTGCTATGTATGCTTATGACTGGTCATCTAAGTCACACGTTATGATCTTTATATCTTGATACCTGTACCCAAGTTTCAGATGTTGGAAGTTTCACTATTCTCTTTGTAGGTAATCCACAAAGGTGTGTATCTGTTCAATGAATCTGTTGCATAAATAATAGAAAGTGGGGGGAAGCACAAATGAAGAGCACATTTACAAGTGTGTGAGAAAGACACAGAGAAAGTGAAAGAATGGGAATGTGGAGTGTGCAAGGACTTCTCTACACATGGATAATACATTGCCTTAGTTTGTTCATTCTAATTGCAGCAATTTAACTATGATTAGGTGAAACGTGTCCACACAGTTTTGTTACACCAGTTTAAGGTATTCTTCTTGTTAATCATTGCATCCACACAGATCTGCGCTTGTTTAAATTAACCACTTGGCATTCTGGGCAGATGTACTAAATTGCTATATTCTACTGTTCAGTTTATGTTCTGGGAATTTCTTGCTTTGTAGTGTGAGATGCCCACTGGAATCGATAGGAATTCTGGGATTGGGGTCAAACTAACAAACTTCCATGATTCCTCTTCTTGCATCCCATAATTCATCTGTATCTTGCCAGTGTCGTTTCTGAACTCTTTCAGGCAGTAAGGAGAACACAGTAAACATTACATTCATGGCAATCAATATGAAAAGGTTGATGTACATGTATTAGAGTAGGCACCCAGCCAAATGGCTTTGGCTTGGCAGCTTTGGAGAACTTGAATGCATCAGTAATATGGCTTCAGGAAGATGAAATAAAGCAGTCACTTTGCAAATCTGGATCATATGTACTTAAAGTGCTGCTTCTAAGCTAGCTAGTACCACAGGATGGGATTCAGAACTGGGATGACAATCAATTGCTGCAGAACTTCAGGATGTAGAAGATTGCTTTCCTGGAGATCTGTGTAGAGTTCACCCTAGAGCTGCAGCAACAAAACTGCATGCTGCCATTGTTATCTGGAAGCTTGCCAAATCTGACTGCTACTGGATGTTATCTAATTGGTTTGGTGTTGTAGATCATCTGTTGGGACTGCTATCATGTGAATTTGCAATGCTATGAGTAGAGTGCTGGTGATCTGTCTCATCAGGATTGGCAGTGCATGGGAGATTATTGATGGTTTTGAATAGATGCAGTTCCTGGGCTGTAACTAGTGAAATAAGCCTATCCTTTGCGCCGCACACCAAGTTAGAGACTTTATCAGTAGGAAGTGGCTTGCATCCTTGGTGTTACAAAGCCTTGCTGATCACCATGTGAGGTTCATCAATACTGATGTGGGGTAGTCTAGAAAGGTCCAAGATACTAGAATCTTTGGAAATACAGGACTTTTGCTGGAAAGATGAAAAAAATTTGCTTTCCAAATCAGTGTAGATATTAATGGAGTTATGATTTATCTTGTCATTCTGGAGTCCCAGTTTACCTTCAGTGTCCCTGGCTTCTGAAGCCTTTTTAGTGAACAGGAGAAGGGAGTTGTTTAATTATATCCTGAGTAGCTTCAGAATGACAGTGAAGTGTGCATTTGAAAGGAAAGGTAGAGGTGCCTCATGACAAGGCTGGATGCTTCTCATCATCATGCAATAAGTTCTTGCTTTATTTTATAAAAGTGAGACCAAGGGAGAAGACCTAGAAGATGAGTAGGAGCAGGATGTGAACAGACTTTCCAAACCTTATGGATAGCAGGAGAAAGTGCCTCTGAAAAATGCCCCAAATGGTCAGGGAAAGAGGGCAGGGATGCATTGTTTACTTAGGTAGAGGCCAAAGAGTTGTTGGACATAACTAATCTACTGTAACCAAGGCAATAGTACATGTAAAAACTATAGCGTGTTCACAAACTCCTATTGGTGATGTACTCATAAGTGTTCTCCTTCTCCATGGGGGTTTGATGGTTGTGGGAAGTGTAAGGAAGTGAAAGAGTAATTAGGTAAACTTACCTCATGTAAAATAGCAACAGCCTGAGTGAATAATATATTGGCCGGTAATATATAAGTAAATGAGTACATAATATATATAAAATATAAATAGTAGCCTAATTTAATGTGTTCAGTAAAACCTTTAAATAATCCTTTAGCAAGGATTGAAAAAAAAAGCTTTCTGGGTTTACTAAATATTCTGTTAATCAGATTTTGGAATGTCCCTGAGTTGGGTACAGGAGAATGAAAAGTCATTGTGACCTGCCAAACACAATCAGGAAAAAGAACATAAGTCTCTGTCTAATAAGATTGACAGCTTTGTTATTGCTAATAAGTAGATAAATATGTTATATAAGACAGTATGGAATTTTGTATATAATCATAAATATTAATTATTATATAAAAAGTCAGAGGAGAGGGTGATGATAAAAGTAGGATGTTCTCTTGGATATAAAGAGTACACTGAGACTTAAGCTTTCACCTTTTTTGTATATGTAGCCAAGTCATTGGCCTGTTACATCCCAATTGATCACTGGGGCATGGCATTCTGTACTTATTCTGAAATAAACCTGTTCCTTGGATTTGAATTTGGAGTTAGCAGAGTTTTTGTCTGCTTACAAAAAGCAGGGTTTGTCTACTTTGCTAGGTTTGTAAGGTAACCAGTGGGCCTGGTAGTGGTTCCTGAAATATCCTCACATTCTGGTGGCCCATACAAGATCCCAGGCAGATAAACTGTGTAAAGGAATCATGATCCACCTGTAACGGTGCATAGGTAAATAATGGCTGATGTGGTCAAAAAGTGGATCACTAATTATGTAGGCAAATTTTAAAGAGGAACAAATTAAGGAATTAGATGTGTCACAAATGGTAACTCAACACCTGTAAAACAACATTATATATAATTAGAAATTAAAATCTGGCTTTATCAAAGCAGCTGTAATCCAAAGTTTTTGATTGTTAACCCAGAAGTTGGATGCAAATTAAATAAATGCAGAGCTAAAAAACAATCTGTAACAGAAGACAATGGGAAGTTAAGAACACAAGTGAAAATGCTGGAGACCAAGGAAGTGAATGGGTTAAAGGAAAAGGTATTTAAATTAAGGGCACATTCTCTTTTCACAGGGGAAGCCTTCAGTGAAGAAACTTATAGCTGTGAGGAGTTGTAGGAAGAAAATGATCGCCTTATGGAGAGAATTTCTGATTTAGAGACAAATTTATGAAATGGGTGAACACATTGATTGGTTGTTGCAACTGCTGATTAGAGAGTCAGTTAATCAAGTTTACTCCTTTTTAGATAGGGAGGTGGTGACAATGGCACTACCCACTGATGCCAAGAGCATATCCATAAATTATATTCCTAGAAGGATCTGTTCAAAGAATTCTGTGTTTTAAAAGCTAAATAATCATTTATGTAACTTAAGTGAATTAAAGTTTAAAGGAATTAAATGCTGTTGAGTAATTCTTATGTTATTTTTAGTCAAATCTAACAGGAGACAGTAAAATGTTATTGAAAGCTCTTTGGCCAGCAGCAAATATGTTGCTGTACTCAAAAAAGAAGTGGCTTGCCAGGCAGTTGTACCTGCCTGCAAAAAAGAAAAAGGAGAGTTATTTAAGGGCATCTAATTTATACTGTAAAATTCAGCATTTCTTTGCATAAGGCTATGTCTAATGTAAATCCAAAGTTAATTATAAAGTAAAAGTATGGCAGAGAAGAGATAGAGAAAGGAGCAAAAGTAAAACCCTTAAGTAAATTAACATATATATGTTACATATGACACACATATATACTACTTGCATGTCTCTATTGAGAAGACTTCCAGCCAAAAGACATGTTGGGGTCATGTTTTTGGTTGCTAATGAACATATTCTAATCTAACCAATTGGTTATTGTGTGTTATTATCCCAAATCCAAATATAGATATCAAGTTAGTTATGATTTCACACATACCTGCCATTGTCAAGGTAAGGGAAACCAGCAACCAGTAACCTTTGTACTTTATATAAGAATTGTCATTTTAAAAACAAAAGAAGATGTGGCTCATTTTCTACTCACAAAGTAAAAGTCAGGGAATACCTAATACATCACCTCTTTAAGTGTCTAAATTTTTTGCAAATTTTATAATTCCTCTTTTAATTTTCCCTAGATAAAATGTATTAATGTTGTTTCCAAAGATTTGTTTTGGCTTCCAGTGTACAGATATTCAAGAAAAATACTTTTTGTTCCTAACTAAACTGTTAATTTATTTCAAACAGTCAAAGATGTAGTATACTCTAGCTAAAAAGGAGGTTGTTACCTAAAGTGGGTAATTTAGGTGTTATTCTGTTTAAAAGTAAACAGATTGACAGTGCCCATCTCCCTTATTGGTCAATGGTGATGTTAACTAAGTCTAAGATAATTAATACTTTTAATCCTAAAGGTTTTTAGACTTGCCCTAAATAGCAATGGTCTAATCCTTTGTTTAGAGGTTTGTTTTAGAGGTCTTTGGGTTTTTCTGTAGAGTTTTATTTCATATGTTTATAAATAACAGTGTTGGAATTATTTGTCCCTAGCTTCTCTGTTAAAATAGCTCTCTTCCAGATACAATGCCTCACCTTGCAGTCTCTCAATTTGTTGTCCTCTCTCTCACTCTTCAACTCCTCTTTCACTCGAAGAGATTAAACTTCCTTTTTGTGACTTGGCCTCTACAATCAGATCACTCTGTGTTTTTTTCTCTGGGACATAGTGTCACTGGACCTGCTATCCCAGTAATGTCATTCCAGTGGTGGATGGAAGAGGAATATGGGCTCAGCCATTCTGGATTCCAGCCCATTGACCCTACAACATACAGCCAAGGTCTGTTCAGTCCCCAGTCTTGCTGCTCTCTCCGTGGGCTGTTTCCTACTCCACTACCACAGGCTTTCTTCTCCTCCTTTTTTTCTTCTGGTACACCCTTCCCTCAGGCCCAGATTCCTACTCTTTCCCTAGCTTTCCTCCTTCCCTCTTTCCTATGCAGAGGGTGGTTACAGACTTCCTCACTGCTGCCATTTTGGTTGGCAGTTCCTCACTGTTGCCCACTGCCTAGCTTTATACTAGCCCGGCCCTCACCTGCTCAGCTGAGCTTTATTTTCCCATCAATGATTGCTTCTTCAGCCTAAGCGGCTGATGTGTGGCTTATATCATTAATTGGCCTTTCACAGTTTCCTTCTCTTTTCAGGGCTGGTGTGGGGTGAACACCCCATCACACAAAGACAATTAATACTAACCAGATGTTATGTTGGAGCTAGATTTGGATGTGTATATTAAGACTCCTAATGCAATAACATTGATTTGGCCTCTAGAACAAGGCAGATGGGATCTAGACCCCAATATAATTACACAATACCCATCATCTAAAATTCTCTTCATATAGAGGTATCAACAACCACAGGGGCAGTTAATAACTAGGACTTGGAATAATGTACTGTTTACAGCACAGTTTAATAGTATTTTTCTTATAGACGAGAATATAAATTACGTTGGCTTGTATCATGTTCCTGCATTTAACACCATTTATGGTTCGTATACATATGTATGTGGCCTCCCAACCTGAGAGGAGTATGCTGCAAATGCAAAACACATGAACAGGGAACCCAGAACAGTATAATTGGGCCTGTGATTCAAGATGGTCCAAAAATAAGAAAATGTTTACTAATTAAGTTCATTTGTGATTTAAGAGTGGCCATGGTGATTAAAATAAATCATATGGATGTTCTATCCGTGATCCACACTGGAACATATGGAATACTTCTGAAGTGGTAGCATATGTAACTCAGAATGATAATGGCATGCAAATTAATATGGTCCTGCCTTATTATATAAATGTATGCCCTTTATGGTTATTGCCAACTATTCACATGGCAACCCAAAAGATGCTCCTGCACAAGTAGGATAGCAATTGGCTTTTGATTCTTATCAGGAAAAATTGGCAATCATTAGTCCAAAATATGGCACTAAAGCTGAGGAATTGGAAATTTATATTGGGAATCATTCTAATTAATTGTATCTCATGTGGTCAAAAGGATACAGAGACTATTCAATAATACCCAGCTTTGTACTGCTGTAATAACAGAATGTTCTGGGGTTGCCAAACAATGTATTAATCTACTAAATCTACTATATTGTGAAACCTGTCTTAATATTACAGATCGGTCTCCAATTACTAATAGTGGTATTGTTGTTAGACAAACCCAACAGCTGATGTATAATAACTTCAATTTCATACATATTCCATTTGGACTGGATTTTTCTACTTATCCTTTACTTGCCAGAAGCCCTAAGGTGTACTGAAACTTAATGACTATGTTAAACAAAAAGGAGTTATCTTCATTTATGAAAAATTGAGGGAAAAAGAAATTGGTTCTTCCTGGACCAGGAAGAATAAGAATTCATAAAACAGAAAAGGAATCTTAGTGGATGGTTAGCATTAACTGGTTCTGCTGTTAATACATATGGCACTAAATCTCTGTGGGAAGATCAAATATGGGCTAAACAAGACCTTAAACAAATTTTGACAAGGATGAAACAGATAGAAGTCGAGGAGGCAAAATTATAACATTAAATGTAGATAAAATAAATGAAATAACTGATGCAACATGTTTCAACTATGTCATGTATAGGGAGCACAATGTTTGTTATCTCAGCTGGCACTAGGATTAATTGAGGCTTAGCAGGGAATTATCCATGTTTCATCAATTATTATTTGATCAAATTACAGAGACAAACAATACACGGCAAAACTGTCAAAATATAGGTAAGCCTCTGCAATGGTAATTTCACAAATGTGTGCAGAAAACAATCCTAATTTGATTCCGATGACATTACAAATTCAATTATCAACCTCCTTGATCCAGAAATTCACAGTAAATAGGGCAACCACAACATTTTAATGATACCATGTGTAACACTTAGCCAATGAAGGTTAAACAACCAGCAAGATGAGTGACCTGGAAGCAACCTTTAAGGACATATCAAGTGTATTGCCATGGAAAACAGGGCTAGCCCTTGTAGGGCTTATCAAAGCCATGTTAAGTAGACTCAGATCATTGACATATTTTCCTGTATTTTTAGAGACTTAGAATAGATGCTAAGTGTATTTGTGTTTATACGTATCTTGTTAGAAGTTTAATAATGTGATCTAATTAGTTTCTAGATGTTAAAATTTTGTTCCTGTTTTGTAATGCTTCATTACTGTAGTCTATTGATTCAGAGATCAACAGGGGATATTACCATTTAGATGGGACTTGTGGTGTAGTAATATTATTGTCCTAATCTCTCCTTGAAACTTGTAATTCAACACAATAAACTACCTGTGAACTTTCTGGACAGGTTGAATGGCTAATTGTGGTATGTTAATGAATATAACCAGTTTACCTGTGTATGCATAGGAACTAGAAATTTAGCTTCAAAGCAACAATATTCACTGCCTATTGTTCATTTGGGAAAGGTCCTACTGTGACAATTACTGTCAAGAGACTTATCAGTTTGCTAGAAGACTATAAAGAAAAAGCCCTGGGTTTATTCCTTTTTATGTCAGGTCTGTTTAAACTTTCACAGGGATGGTCTAAGCCACAAGACTGAGATCTCCAGGTTTACCTTGGATTTACACTTGAATTGAATAAACTGTACACCTGAACTGTCAATTGGACTATAGCCTTTTAAATGGATTCCAGAAAGACTTTTACAAATCAGCAGCCTCATCATCTCTGCTATAAAACTGACCTAAGGACTTTTCACATGCTGTATGTATATTGCTCACGTAAGCCCTGCAACTCTCTTCCGTTTTTCTTTTTAAAATAATTTTTAGTTATTTTTATTTTATTTTAATTTTTATTTGTAATTTTTAGTTTAGTTTAGTTTTAGTTTACTACTGTTAGTTACTAAAGGACTGGCATTGGTGTGATTATTGGGTAAGATCTGAAATTCATATTGACTTGGAGATCAGTGTCTGGTCCTTTGGGACTGGTTGATCTAACATATGGTGAATGTGGTTTTCAGTCAATCACTATATTAGACTTGGCTGTCTTGCTGGAAATCAAGGATTGGGATGCTTACAGAGGAAGCATCTGGCTTCATGTTAACCGGTGTGGTATTACAGAAGCTGTTTTGTTACTGGTACGGTGAATCTAATTACAGAATAAACCACCAGTTTGGACATTTTCTGCTATATTCCTTGCAGTTTGCCCTAAATAAGCATTATCACTGTAGCTCATCCAGGCACCCAGTCACACCACAATAATAAAGTGATACCTACCATGCATGCAAATGGTGGGGAAGGAGAATGAATCATGGCTTTAGCCCCATTTGTAATGCTGCCAAAAGATGAAATCTACTTTTATTTTTAACTGCAATGCTGTGGATCACAGTGAGGCACTTTACGCAGTTGTAGGGAGCAAAAAACTGCTCAGGCTACCTGTCAAATTTGCAGTGAAGAATTGTGGGTGTGGCTCACATCAGTAATGATACCAAGTGTATGTTTAGTTGCAAAAGCCCTAGTATGGCATGGTGTACAAAAGGAGGTGAAGGGTTTGAAAGTAACAAGTAGAGGTACCATTCAGAATATAGCTTCAACTTACTTAGTTAAGTTATGTTAGTTAAGGGCAATAAGAAAATATGTTGGAATGATATTCATCCCCAACTTATGGTGCCTAACAGTAGTATTTCAAAGGAAGGAAAGTGTGGTAACTAACTTGTGGAAGGACAATAAGGAAACAGAACAAGACATAACATATTTTGATGCACCTCAAGTATGGAACAAAACTGTAAATAACTTTAACAGTATAGGAACACTTCTATGGGTTCATATGAGTTCACGTATGTTAATAGTGCTTCAGCTTGTAATTGTAATAGCATTGTTGATGATGCATTGCCAGAAGAGCATTGTAATTAGAAGACTGCCAACCAGAATTCATAATGCAAAATCAAAGTATGTCTTAATAGAAGAATGTGAAACCCCTTTTTGTCCCTAAGGGACTAATGAGGTCTCAAGTGGGAGGGAGTGTAAGGAATTGAAACAGTAATTAGGTAAGGTCCTAAGTGTATTTAATATATAATATATTTGCTAAAATATACAGGTAACTTCATAAGGAATATATAAAGAATATTAATATCGGTCTAATTTAGTGGGATCATTAAGACCTTTGAATAATCCCTTTGGCAATAATGCAAACAAAGGTTTATGAAATATCTTATTAATCAATTTTTGGACTATCCCTGACTTGGGTACAGAACAATAAGGTCATTACAGGTCATCATGACCTGCTAAACACAATCAGATAAAACCATGGAAGTCCCTGGCTAATGATATTAGTAGCTTTGTTCTGTCAACAAGTAGATAAATACATTATATTATTGAGTGAAATGAGTGTGTACTGTGGAATTTTATATATGGTCATAAATATTATTTTTAATAATACTATTATATAACAAAACATAGAAAGGGGATTTGAGCTCAGAGTTTGCAGTGTTTTTTATCTGCTACAACAAGTAGGGTTTGTCAGCTTTCTTAGGCTTGTAAGGTAACTTGTGGGCCTGGCTGGTAGTACTGAAATATCCTACACCCCAGAAGAGGCCCAAAATTTATTTGAGGGTATTTAGTAAGTCCAGAAGGCTTGGTTTGCATTCCTTTCCAAAAGGGATATTCAAAGGTGTTACTGACCACACTAAATTAGGCCGACATTGATATTCCTTATATATTACTTATGAATTTATTTATATATTACTAGTCAAGATCTGATCCATTAATTACACTTAGGCCCTTATCATCTTATATGAGATAAGCTTATCTAATTACTGTTTCACTTCCTTGCCTATAATTAGATTGATTGATATGTCAGTATGGTACATTCTCGATAGTTTGCAGGACAGTGCAAGGCTGGGGTTTAGGGCTTGATCTTTGTTACAAAAGGTGCTCCATCACAGCTCCTTGCTTCTGTGTCTTCTGCATCATATCCATTTCCAGGGCCTTGTGCTCCATTTAAGTCCTTTGTGATTTCTTCAGGAAACAATTCCTCCATACTTTGTCTTTATGCCCCTCTCTTGGACTCAGTTACTAGTTCCCTAAACAGATCTTTTCTTGTCTTATATTTTCCATATGTGGTTTTTCAGCCTAGCTCTGAGTGATAACTGCACTCTGGACATGGTCCTTGACAATACTAAAGGAAATCATAAGAAGCATAAATACTTATTGTCCCAATCCTAGTCTCCATGCAAACAATGATAAAATGTTGCTTTCTCCGCAGTTTTGGAATGCTATTCTCATCTTCTCTTCCCACTCGGGGGATTGCTTTGAGATGGGAAGATATTTCTGATTACTTCCTTCTTAAACAGGAACCTTATAAAACACTGAGGCACTGTGGTGTTTTTAGGTGAGTGAGGAGGTGGCTGTGCTGGTTTTAGGTGGGTGAGGAGCTGTTGGGTGGGTGGAGGATGGGAGGTAGCAGGGAGCAGATCAGTAATCACATGGGAACCCTTGCTGACTGTCCTTACTTTGAAGAATATTACACTGAGGTGAGTTTCTAGGAGACACAGAAGGATCTTGTTCAAAAAGACAATGGCAAACCATGAAAAAAAAGAAGCACTAATATCTACCAGGGCACTGTCACCACCAACTGGTGCAGGAATGGAAGGGAAACATTACCCAAATGGATAATCCTGAGAGAGATGCGTTGCTTTGCAACGAACGTACCAAAAGAAAGCATTATCTTTACCTTAAAGTAAATAAAGTAACTGAAAAGTAGAGTCATTCCTGTTCTAAGAGGGGTTACTTACTGCACTCTAAGGTGCCACTTTATTCACTTTAAAGTGCTTTCCACTTTTTAAAAAGTGAACTAAGGTATTACTCCAATGTAACAAACCCATCTAAACAGTGATGAGGGGGTAGTGAGAGTGGGGGTAGAAAAATGGGAAAGTGGAGAGAATGAAGAACCTCTTTGGAGAGAACACTGTGGAATGCAGCACAGTGAGAAAGGAAACAAAAGAAGCATATTTTAAGGCCAGACAGGACCATTATAATAATCTAGTCTGACTCCTGCATAACACAGAAAGAAGGGCAAGACTAAAAAAGAACTTGGGGAAGGATATGGTGAACAACATATTGCTGAAGAAGAAGGGAGAAGATAGAATGAAGGGGAAAATAATTTAAAACCACCAGGAAAAAAATTAAACTGAGTCAAAAAAAAAAAAAGGGGGCAAAAATAACATGAATATGCACTATAGAAGGAAAGAAAATATATTGGAAAAGGAAAGAGAAAGGAATAATAAAAAGGGGAAGCAGAATAACTAATCCTTAAAATGATTATAGAGTTTAATAGCAAAATATTACAATAATATAATGCTAGTATATCTATAATGTATAAAAAACCAAAATGGAAAGTTAGGCTTTTGAACCTACTCTAATATGGACATGATGGACTTTTCTGTCTCTCAGGATATCACTCTTTTATACTGAAACATAAGAATGGCCATATTCAGTCAGTCTAGTCCAGTATCATGTCTTCCAATCGTGGCCAATACTAGATGCCTCAGAATGAATGAACAGAACAGGACAATTTTGAATGATCCATTTCTTGTCACCCAGTCCCAGCTTTTGGCAGTCAGAGATTTAGGGACACTCAGAGTATGGAGTTGAGTCCCTGACCATCTTGGCTAGTATCCATTGATGGACCTATCGTCCATTCCTTTTTGAACCCAGTTATACTTTCAGTCTTCAAAACACCACTGACAATGAGTTCCACCAGTTGACTAGGCATCGTGGGAAGAAGTACTTCCTTTTGTTGGTTTTCAGCATGCTGCCTATTAATTTAATAGGGTGATCTTGGTTCTTGTGTCATGTGAAGAGGCAAATATCACTTCCCTATACACTTTCTCTACACCATTCATAATTTTATAGACCTTTATCTTGTCTCTTTTTAGTCATCTCTGTTTGTAAAATGAACAGTCCCAGTATTTTTAATCTCTCCTCACATGGAAGCTGTTGCGTACTCTTAATCATTTTTGGTGCCCTTCTCTATATCTTTTCCAATTCTTTTGAGATGAGATGACCAGAAACTGAACATATTCAAGGTGTGGTGTACCATGGATTTATATAGTCAGATTATGCTATTTTCTGTTTTATTATCTATCCCTTCTTATTTATAATCTCCAGTAAATAACAGCTTTGCTGGTCAAATTCTGCCCTCAGTAATGCCCATACAACCGAAGTGTTACCTCAGGTTTTACTGAGGGCAGAATTTGCCTTGTGGAACCTTATTACTGATGATCCATGAGAATGAAGACCCCAACTTGACTGCCTGCCCTTGAGTTGAATTTATGGGATTGGCAATTATGTGTGGTAGTGGGGGGAGCAAAAAAAATATTTTGCTTACTAAATGAGCTCATTTACATGGAGCAATTGTGAGACAATATACCTGGAATTCCCAATCCACTGGCTTTCATTGTTTTAACTAGACTCTTTTTATTATGTTAAGTTATCTGTATGTGAATTTTATTTCTCTCTGGTAAGAAACATGAGTATAGGCCCTAGTTGAAAGCTTGCCCTTGTTAGACTTTGCCTGAAGAAGCAGCAGAGTTGCATCATGGGAACTCTAAATGAATATAGGATTGGCAAGGGCACAAGCAATCTTAATAATGGGTTAGAAGTTTTAGCCTTTGGGAAACAGGATTGTAAGTAAATGAGCTGAACTGTAAAGTTTATGCTAAGGTAGCCAGTTTCTGCCTAAAGGGTTGAACTGCATAATGTTCTCATTAAATGATCACTTTTCCACCTTCGTTGAAGAATACAAGTAAAAGAAATGAAATTGATTATGAGCTTTCCTGATTAGCAACTTGATTAAAAAGCAAAAAAATTATGTAAATTGTAACATTGCAATGCATGTTTAATAAAATATGTTCTAATTTACATTAACAGAGTTAAAACAATGGACTGGTATCCATGAAATTGTTATTAAACCTCTTTTCATATTCAATAGTAAACAAGTCCCAGATAAATTTGTTTTTAAGAAGCTTATATAGCACATTTTTAATTGGCTTTATTTCTCATACTATAAATCATGATTCAGTTTTTAATAAAAAGGTTGAAGATCTTGTTAGAAACAACTGAGGTACTTGTAATTTATTGTCTGTGAGTGGGATTTTGAAAAGCACACAGCAATGGTCTCGCTCTACTCTCAGTGAAATCAGTGGTAAAACTCCTATTGACTTCAACAGGAGCAGAGTTTGACCAGTACTCAGAACTTTTGAAAATAGGGCTCCCCACCCTTCTCTAGTGTTACATACTTTAAATAGTGTAAAAGTGTGATAACAACAGCAATTCCCTACTTGTGATTAGAAATCATTCTAGGAACACTGAGGACATACCTTTCACAGACTTTTTTTTTTTAATCTGTAACATTTGCAGATTATCTTTGGGTCCTTTTATGTGTAACTGGGCTATTTACAGTAGTTGTCTAATTAAAAGACAGCAATTCTGTACAGTGGATTTATTTGCAAAATGTTTCCCACTTTAGGGCCAAATTGTGGGAAACAACACAACCCTTCCCTCAGCCATACAGTACGTAAGGAGACTTCTTGCGTGAGCAGTTTAAAAATCTAGCTCATAGAGGTCTAGGTCTCTATCTTGAAAGATACTGAGAATCTCATGAGAGGTATCTAGCCCCCATAACTCAAATTATCATTAATATGAGCTGTTGGCTCTCAGGTCTTTTCAGGATGCACTTATCAGCTTGCATGACTGAGGTCTGAAACACAAAGACCGACAAACAAATACATTATCAGGTAAGAGTCCAAGATCATCCTTAGGCCCCAGCATATTTGGCAAGTGCCAGTGTGTTCAGTGAAACACCCTTCTCCTAAAGAGCAAACTACAATTTCCACATAGATGTGCTGATGATGCTGTCACTGTTTTCACTGTGATCATAAATCATTCTATTTGCTTGGTGTGAGAACCTGTCTATCATATTAGACCTGCAGTAGTATACAGAGATTTTCTCAAATCTTCATTAGAGACATGATTTACTGCTTTGTTTCTCTAGTTTTACATGAGAATAACTTCATTGATTTCAATAGGTTGACATAGGCATAAAACCTGGAACAACAAAGTGTTGAATCAGCCCCAATATTTGTATTTATCGTTCCAGGTTGGAAATTGCAAATAATCCAAAGGAGAAGTAAATGTTATATGTAATATATATATATTCACACACATACACATTCTGCTTTTCAGGATCCAAATTGCCTTGTGTAAATCTTCCCTCGCATACGACAAAGTTAAATTTTGTGTCTGTCATACAGACGCTAATGGATTTAGATTGTGTAGGTTGTTTGTAATTATTGAAAGGTTTTGGCTTTTTATTTTATAAATGAGAGTCAAGAGAAGAGCGAGAGTAACAAAGAGTAACTTTAGTTGCACAATGCTACTGAATGTGAAAAGAGCCACAAAAAGGATTGTGGCCTCTGACATGATTTTTGTGACTGTATTAAGTGACGCACTGATTGGATAGTGTATTCATACCACAATTCTCTCTGTCTTGGGTTCAGTGTGTTTGGGTTTATTTTACCCTCTAGTGGCCCACAACAAAACTACTTGTGGAGCAGATTTGACTTTCTATCTAGTAGAGGGCAATGGTACCCAGGCTCACAATATACTCATTTATAAAATAAAGCTTATCCTTGAGACTCTAGCTTTAGTCAGTCTAGAATAAGTATGCAGCTATGGAAATACATACAAAATTGTGGCATCAAATAGATAGATCCTTTGGCTCCAAATAACACAAGCTTCTGAGCTAATGCAGAATGTATGTTATGTGTCACAATAGTTAGACTTATTTTTGGTGTGGATAAGCCACACACAAGTGATCTAAACACAAATATTTTTGTAGGTCGGCATTCCATCCCATATAGGGTAATGGTAAAAACTAAGACAGGATATAAGTTTAGGAGAGATTTCTTTTATTTCAAGTTGTAGGGGCCTGTGAGTTTTATGTGTTGTTGTTTTTGGGGGCTGAGGCAGCATGGTGGAACATCATTAGTTCTGTATTTGCTGATGGTCAATTTTTCATGGTATTTGCTGATAATACAGGAGCCCTCACAGACTCCATGGTTAATTACAACTGGCATCCATTCAGTTACATGCCATACTTTGATTATCATAAATGAAAAGTAGAGATGTCATGGATATTCCCAGGAACAAAACAATAAAAATTGATTATTGGAGTATTTTGTATCTAGCCTTCGATTAAAGCCTTTTATAGATCCATATTACCTCTCATATTTACCTGCTAGACATGCAATTTTTCTTGCTGCGAAAAATCATCAGATGGAAATAATCTGTAAATTATACTTCAGAGTGATGAGGTACTCTAGGTTTCAATACTAAAAAAAGGAAAAAGAAAAGAAAAAGTGGAGTGGAATTAGGGATAGTTGATTATCCAATCCTCTAATGGAAACTCAGGGGAGTTGCAGGTGCTTACACGTGAACATAAATTGCTCAGAGATTTTCAGCTCAGTGCCCCTGCACCTTATATATATACTGCCAATATGCTGATTACCATGGCTTATGTATATTCCTCCTGCCTGAAAAGGCAACAGTCTTAGAAAAGACCAATACCTAAATACTAATGTGAAGGGGACTATAAGAAAACCTAAAATGAAAGATACATAAGCACATTGTCAATGGTAATGGGATGAATCTCAAGAATTAGTGCTGTCTTGTAGATGAATGCTTTGCTATGCAATAATGTGGGGGTGTTTAAATGAAAATAGTATTTGTGTGTCGAAGTGTATCTTCTGATAGTTCTTGAAAAGGACTTGTTAAAATTAAGCCTACTCTCATTACAAATGAATCACTGGGTCTACTGGAGATCTTCTTTCACTGAGCTGTAATATCTATGATTATTTTCTAAGTAGGTCAAGTTAGTAAAGGTAAATAGTTGAGTCTGAAGAATGCACAACTCTCCACTTCAAAGAAATCAAGATTATTTTCTTATTTAAAATTATTGTATTTCCTTTAAAAAAAATCATCTACTTCCAAATAAATTCTCTGATTTACCAGTTTTAAACTTCTTAAACAGTTTTAAAGTTTGTGCTTCAACTTTTTCCCTTACTCAAACTCCTTTACTTCTAATCACATAAATAGTCCATCATTTACTGTAGCTGGATAAAATTCAACCATAATATTGACCAGAGGTAAAAAAAAAACACCTTTGTAAATCACAAAGATTTGTTTAGTGACTTAGAATATGGTTATAAATGCCTTTCTGTAACTCAGCCTAAGTCTCACAAAGAAGCAAAATGTTTCTTCAGTCTCAGAATAGCCCATGCTTGAACAATATACAAGTTATAATAAATAAATGTTACCCTACTTATTCAGTACACCTTACATAGAAAGCAATGGGTGCAAATTGCCACTTTTTGAGACTCTATGAACTTTTATTTAAACACAAACAGAAACCAGGTTTTCTGTATGCTAACTGTTGAAGCCAAAAATGTAGCAGAAGGAAATAGGGGTTTTTCCCATATCAGTCATTGTCACAATTACATTCTGTATCGTGTCTAAGACTGCAATATCAGAAACTGCAATATGGTTCTGAACTCTGTCGATATATTGTAAGATTAAAAGGGTTTGTCTATTTTCAAGCAAAACACCAAACACAAAGCAATGCACTCCAAATATTAGAGACAGATCTCAACATTTTTATTCCTTAAAATAGTCTTCTTTTGCTATTTAGAGATAAATAAAATGGTTAAAAACAATCCTTTCTGTAACTTTGCCCAGACACCATACTCAATCCAATCAAATTGGATTTATTTGAAAATAATATTTGAAAGTATTGAATATTTGAATATTTGAAAATATTTAGTTAAACATATGGGCCCACATCCTCTCTACAAATAGGTGGTGTGGATTTCCAGAAATCGCCTCTGTGCTTTCTCACCATTCTCCTCCCTTCCACTATCTATAATTTCACGTCTTCTTAGTGGCTCAGCAGCTGTGTCATGGGTTCTTTCAGTGAGTGGATGGAGATCTACTCCAGCCCTTACTGCTTACACTTTCTCACTCATTCAAGGGATGCCTTTTAAGCAGCTATTAGGTTTATTATTCCCCTATTTTGAAGCATGAGTATAACTTGATACTTCCAGAAAAATTGTCAGATGGGTCCTATTGCTCATCATATTTAAAATAAAAAGTAAGCACTAATTTCACAAGATTTTTCTTTCCTTTCATGTGAAAGTAGTGGATCTGACTCAGGAAAATAAATTATTTATTTTGTAACAACTTTGAATGTGTGGGTATTTTACCTAAATTCCACCAGTATGCCACAAATCTTTTGTCATTTTTCTCATACACTCAAAAAAAAAATCTGTTCCTGAACTCAATGGCAGTTTAAATAGAAGGTGAAAGTACCTTTGAATTTTTGGAAAGCCTTAAAAAAAGTCTGCTGGTTGATGTTTTGGTAATTTTATGTACAGTAGAACCTCAAAGATATGAACACCAGAGTTACGAACTGACTGGTCAACAACACACCTCATTTGAAACCGGAAGTATGCAACTCCAGCAGCAGCAGAGACCAAAAAAAAAAAAAAAAAGCATGTACAGTTCAGTACTGTGTTTAATAAACTATTAAAAATGAAAGGGAAAGCAGAATTCTACATAGTAAAGTTTTAAAGCTGTATTAAGTAAGTGGTCAGTTGTAAACTTTTGAAAGAACAACCATGACATTTTGTTCAGAGTTACAAACATTTCAGGGTTAGGAAATATCACCATTCCTAAGGTGTTTGTAACTCTGGGGTTCTGCTATGAAAGGCACTCAGAGGTATTCTTTTTTAGAGTAAAACATTCTGAATTAAGAGAGAGGCATTTGAATCTAATGTATAAGAAGGAACTGTCACTACTGAGAGCTGTGGAGTCTGCTCTGTTCTTTGAGCCAACAAAATTTGAAAATAACCTGGCCTCATCATGCCTTGCCCAGGAAGAAGAGCCACACTGGAGATAAAGAAAATGAGGACACAGATCAGCACCTCTCACAGGATCCAAACACAGCAGCAGTGTTTCTTTAATAAGCTCAATTGTGAGAAAGTCAGAAGCCACACGAAACACCAAAGAATATGCTAAGAGAAAGCTGCTTTCTAGCAGTATCCAATAACTTAGTTATACTGGGAAGCTCTGAGGGTCTATGTTCTGCCCCTGGTTCTGTCTTCAGGAAATCAAACTTAATGTAGTACTTATACTTCGAATTTCTATAGCTCTTTCCATTCAGGAAGCTCAATGTTCTTTACAAACATTAATACATTTATCCACACAACACCCTGTGAGATACGGAACTATTACTACACCAGTCTTATAGATACAGAAATAGAGGCAGAGCAAAATAATTTGTCTGAGGTCATGTATGCAATTAAGAACAGTGCTGGAAATTGTCTACATTGCCTGCCTTCCATTTCTGTAAATATAATAGCCTATATTAATCTGCAGTGCTTCAGGAGGGATTCAGTCTTGAAGAATAGAAACTTCTTATTTAATTTTTCTAGGGTTTATTTTATTAAACATTTTAAAGGGTATTTCAGAATTTGTTTTAAATCAACACATACTAAAATGCACAATTTCTGTAGCAATATCTAAACTCTTGATTTTAATAGGGGTGCACAAGGTGTAAAACAGGAAAGATTTTGGCCCTAAGCATTCCCATTCTTATAGCACTCATGAATAGAAAATAAATGACAGGAACTATGCTAGAAATTCCATTTGGAAATCTCAAATGGGCAGTAGTCATGCTTCAAACTTCTGGTCAAACTGATTACCCAGCCCCAGTAATTAGTGCCACTTAATGTAAAGTGCTGTTCAGTGTATTAGAAATCTCTTGTCAGAAGTTGCCCTGGGCTGACAGCAGGGTGACCAAACTAATTCTCCCTCTTAGAGCAGTCAGAAATTCTAGGTCAGGGATAAGCAAGATATGTTCACACTTCAGCTGACTGATTAGATCTGGATCTTGGGGAAGGGGGGAATGTCCTGTAATTGAGTTATGAATGCAACTGACCCTTCACCTTCATTAATATGAATGTTCACAGAAAAGTGAGGTTAGCAGAAAAATATATTAGTATATTTCAGTAGCAACTTGGTAGCTCTTTAAATACTTCTCTCCAAGTGAAAAGTGTTCCCTGAGAGCCCCAGATGTTATTTGTTTTTTGTACTCGAAATATGCTTGACTAGTTAAGCAGAAATGTAAAAGTACTGCACTATAAGGATGAAAATTTTTCTATCAGGAATAGTGTGTTCAGATACAAAGGGACTGATCCAGCAGGCTATTGAACTCAACAGAAGTCTTTCCACTGACTTCAGTTGGCTTTGGAACAAACCCTAAGTTTCTATAATACCACATGTGATTTGAGGGGACTCTTCCAATACCATAAGTGAAATCACAATTGGGTTAATTAAAACAAAACTTTTATTGGATCCTAAATTGCAAGTTGAATAGAGAATTTGAACCTACACCAGAGAGAAAGTTGGTATGGAAAATGATTTTCAGCATTTCAAATGTTATGACAGTTTTTAATTAATCATCTGTGCATATTTGATAGTATTTAATATTTAAAAGTCATCTGTGGCTTATACATTGATATTTCTAGGGTGTTTCTAAGGACTAGGGACAAATTTTAAGAGATGCTGATCACCTGGACACTGCTGTCCAAAAATTACATAGCACATTAGGGGATAGGTGGATCCTTAATTTTTTGTGTTTGTTTCAGTGTTACAAAGTGGTTGCAAGAGGTGGCAGGGTCTGGAAAATCACCAAAAAGCATTATATAATTTATGGACAGCTTCTACCTTCCATTCACTTGGGAATTGTGAAAGCCTAGTACTTCTGAAAAGCAGGCACAATAGGCTCTGTATGCTCTGCCCCCATCAAAGGAATGACAGCTTTGTCATTGACTTTACTAGAAGTAGATTTAGAATAGCAAGAGTGCTTTTTCAAATCCCATTCTTAGTGCTTAGTATGGCAAATGTTTAAAGAGCATCTCGTCTATTTTGCAGTTTGACAGCCTACACAGTATCTTACATAGTTATCCTCTGTGCTCACTGGAGGTACAACTGCAAGACAGCAACTTATATTAACCTAATGTATTAAGAATATATACACTGTATACATGATGCTTTTAAAAATCCCACCCTAAAAGGAGAAACCTTTGACACATTAATACATTAAATCTCAATATTAGTAGGCAATGCCATACTATAATTTTCACTAGTGTGATTTCACAACCAAAAGAATTGGAAAAAATTATGTGATTAGAAGAGAAATAAATGATAAATATATGTATGTACATACATAGAAACAACAACAGTCTATCCAGTACCACTGAAATCAATCAAAATTTCCCATAAGTGCTTGTTTTGGGGCCCAAAACATAAATTAAAAATATTTCAGGTAGCTTAGTATACATACAGTTTCTTACCTTTCTGAACATATTTAACCTGAAAAAATAAAAGCCTGCTATTTAATTCTGAATGACATTCTACAGTAGTGATTGCAATTAATAATAAAATGCATTGCTCTGGCTAATGAACTGTGAATAATCAAGTTTTATTTAAAAAAGCCCTAATTTGTTTAGGTACATGCACTGCCTATTTATCCAATTATTCCTGCAAAATTACAAATGGAGAAAGTCGAATCTGTTAAATTAAGAAGGTCACCCAAAGTAATTAAGACTGCTGAAGCATATTATTAATATTTTAGAGAAGGAGGGGCATTGTGAAATTTACCTGCTTACCCTTGTTATGTGAGTGATGGGCTGCAGTCCCATCAGTGTTTCAATGAGCTGAATTACAGATATAAAAAGATAACAAGAAGAGAGCAAAGTTCCTGACAAGAAAAGGTCTTAACGCATGCAAAGAAGACTAA
Source organism: Mesoclemmys tuberculata (assembly GCA_007922155.1). Taxonomy (NCBI): domain Eukaryota; kingdom Metazoa; phylum Chordata; order Testudines; family Chelidae; genus Mesoclemmys; species Mesoclemmys tuberculata. Next base: position 42,756,650 of record ML675618.1, on the reverse strand, counting down.
AAAGTGTTTCTTTTTCTCGCTAATTTGGCCTCAGCACATATTAATAATTGTATGATCAGAGTTTGGGTTTGTTTCCCCCCTCATGTCTCAGAAAGTATTAATACATATAGGGTGAAAAGAAAAAAAATTTGTTTGAAATTAAAATGTTAGATGAAAACTGAGTCAATAATAAACATAGTCTTGCAGTAAATTTACCTATCTGATAGCGGTTAGTTTGGAACAGGCCCTGGAGCCAGAGTAAATGTGGAAGAAACAGGAAACAAAAAAACATGTCCTCCTCTCAGGTGATAGCTAATTCTCATTTTATTTATGATTTCTATTGTGATAGCTCTTAATGGTCCCATATGTGGATCAGGACCCGACTACTGTGAAAGACACTTTATAAACAATATAAACAAGTCAGTCCTTATCCCAGAAAGCTCTCCAGCTAGGATTTAGATAATGTGCTACAAGTGAATAACAGACTCATGGTGGAGAAGGGGCATGAGATGATACGTTACCAGTGGATAGTCTTGGCACTTAAGCCTGTGCTTGAGCATGTCTGTAAACAGGTGCTGACTTGCTTTCTGAATAACTGACATAGTGAAATGGTTCTCAACAAAGGGTACGCATACCCCTGGTGGTACGCAGAGGTATTCAAGGAGGTACATCCACTCATGTAGATATTTGCCTAGTTTTACAATAGGCTACAAGCAAGTCAGTAGAAACTAAAATGTCATATAGACCATGACTTTTTTATACTGCTCTATATACCATACACTGAAATGTAAGTACAATATGTATTCTAATTGATTTATTTTATAATTATATGTTAAAAATGAGCAATTTTTCAATAATAGTGTGCTGTGACACATTTGTATTTCATGTCTGATTTTGTAAGCAAGTAGTTTTTAATTGAGGTGAAACTTGAGGGTATGCAAGACAAATCAGACTCCGGGAAGGGTACAGTAGTCTGGAAAGGTAGAGCACCACTGCCATAGTGCTCTCCGTTCTCACAGGATAGTGTAGTTTCCCCAGTATTTTAGGAGCATAAGGAGGCATTGCCTAACATTCACAATACATCCAAGCAGCTCCAGTTAGGGTGATGGAGCATTTTATCACCCCTTACACAACTCTGTGCTCTAATGGCATAACAGACTTTAACTGAAAAGTTAAGAAAGAAAAAAGAAAACAGTTCTTCAGTTCTTTGTTTTGCCTTTTTTTTGGGGGGGCGAGGGGGGAGATTGTATTGTGAACACATCAACCATACATCTGAGCAAATAAACCTGTGTGAAAAAAAAAACAAAAACCAAAGACTTACTAACCTATTCTATACCTGTTCTTTTTCCAGATATATTGCATATGTCCATTCCACATGGCTTGAGCTGCCCAATGGTTACCGCTGAAGGAAAAGGTTTCCAATGACTGTGCGCTGGGCACACAGACACCTAGAGTGGAATGTGCAGTCACTTGGAGAAGAAGCATTGTATTAGGAATAGTCAGGGTAACGGCTCTCCAGAACTGATGAATTGCAATGAGGTAAAATGAAGGGCTGTGTGAGACAGAGATTGGGGAATAATACTTGTTTAATTTTTTCTAGCCTATCTAAGGCTATGTCTACACTTATGGCAGTTTGTAAAGGCATAACACTTGTAAGTACACACCAGAGTGAACGGCAGGCTGTGTCCACACTTGTCATTGTGGTGTGTAGCTACACACAGCAGTGAAAGGCTCTGGCAATGGGGAGGTAGTGGAACACTACACTGATAAACTATCAGAGTAAATGTGGGAGGCACTGCTTAGGACTGTAGAGAGTTGCATAGGATATATACCCTGGGGATACAGGAGAGTAGAGAACTCTACTCACTTAATCCATGCCTCGCTGCTTACATTGCTAGTTATACCCTAGCTGCTAGCTGCGCATGCAGTGTCCTATGTGCTAACTGGGTATTCAGTGTCTGTAATCTACATGCTGCTGTAAGTGTAGACACTCTCCAGTTAGAATGGGAAACCTGCTGGCAGAAACTGTCATATATGTAAGACTTATTTAGTGGAATATTCAATTTCCAGGAGAAGCGGGAAATACTGGTCAAGGGTGAACTTCAAAAGGCTTTGTATAATGGTCCAAAGGTTCAGGTAATTATTCACAGCCTTTTCTGAGCCTAGATGTACTTCAATCTCATTACCATCTGGGGTCTTTTCCTCTTTGCAATCTCCCAATAAACTCACTCTTCCTGTCTTGTGGCAGATCTTCTTGAGGCTAAGAAGGTCTTTCTCTCTCCCACTGCTGTGATCTTGGAAAGACCAGCTTTGCAGATCTTACTGGGGAGTGGCTGAGTATCCTAGTCTCCTGGCATATCTGGACAGCGCACTCCTTCCCTCAGTATGCAGGTATTCTCTGGAGACTGCTGGCTGGCTTAGCCAGTTCATTTCTGAGAGTGTGCAAGTGGGGACATATGCTTTCTTTTTTGCCAGTAGGAGGGGGAGGACAACAGGATTCTCCTCTGTCTTGAACCCTGAGTGGTTAACTATATCTGTAAAAATGAATTTAAAATGCCTCAAGCATAAATGACCAGACAAGAGGTGTAGTTGTGAAAGATCATACAGTGACTTTCATTTGTCTTGTATAACTTGACCATTTGTTGCCCTATTGTGGTTGACTCTGCAGGGTGCATAAGGAGAGGAGAGGGCATGAGGAAATTCCTCCCCCCTGTGCACAGTAGGGCACGGGTTCACTTCTTGCCTTTCCAAAGGGGGCATGATCATCATCCAACCTTTTGTTCAAAAGTGGACATTGCACCTGCCGAAAGGCTAATACAACAGCACATCCCTCCTGTGCTCCCCATAGCTTCAAGATGTATAGTACTTCTGTAAAGCACATGGCTGCCAGGTGCTCCAGCTGGGATGGCTCACTTATAATCTTGTAAGCACTTATGCAGATGGACAGCTGTAGTCATGGGCATGATCCAACTCTCACTGAAGTCAGTTGTTTTCTTTCTATTGACTCCATTGGGCATTGGATCAGCCAGTATATGACTAGCCCCACTGATAGTAATGGAACTACTCATTCAATCACATACATGATTCAGTGTTTATAGGATATGGGCCTTAACTTGTAAGCTCCAATTATTTTTATTTTATTTCTGTACACTCTGGCTGATTTTTTTCCCTGATGTAAGTGTAATGGAATTCCTGTTAGAGATCAGAAATGCTTTTGGTGTCTTGCTCATATTAAACACACAACCAAAACCTTTGTGTATTACTTTATTTGTGAAAGAAGGATATCTCACTACTGCTGCACATTCTTACATCAATACAGACATTTAAAGCCCATAAATAAATACTTCACATAGACAGTGTTATGTGTAAAGTGAATGTACCTAGTGAAAGTTATTAAATCAGCATGGAAATAATTTTCTGCTGCCAAATAAATTCCTTTCCACCTCCATTTTTTTCCACTTTTTTCCCCCATTCTTGCATTTTTACTTAGTCCAGAGAGAAATGGCAAGTTAATGACATTTAGAGTGATGACAGAAATTTGTCATCCTTCTCTGCAGTTCTTTCCAGCAAAGTTAGACTAATATGCTTTTATAGTCTACGAAAAATAAATATAAATAAAGTGTGTTAAAACAACTTTAAGTGTGTGTCAAACAGGCTTATAAAGGAAATTCAAATTTAAGTCTATGATTATATTCAGTTTGCCCCATTGTGCCTAGGTTGCAGTTGAACCTTATGCCATAATACTCATACACCACAGAGCCAAGACTTGAGTGAAACTGTCATTGAAATTCCTGGAATTTTTATATTGTTCACAAAATAATGTTTGGATCATAGATTTTTCAGCCTAGCCTCTAGTTTTTCAGATGAGAGTTATTGAAGGAACAGTTGATATTGTTCAGATGACTAAATATCTGATTACATCTATTACGCAGAAGTTCAGGGCCCAGCCCAGTTCCCATTAAAGTGAATAGAAAAATCCTATTTGCTTTATTGAGATGCTAGGTGAAATGGATAGTGTGCTCATGGAATAACCACTATATTATGGTTAATATGGTGGTCATAATAACACGACTGTAAATTCATCAGGAGAACCAGAAAGGCCGTGTAAATTTTAGGCCTATATATATATATATATATATATATATAAGGGCTGAAAGTAACTGAGTTGGGAGAGGAGTACAAGAATGAAGGTAAGTCAGAATCACTCTGGCAGGAAATTGGATGTTGTAATAGATCCAAATTTATATTGGATATTTGTTATAGACCACCAGATCAAAAGCAGTATGAAGATGAGCAAATGGCCTGTGAAATCAAAAGGGCCTGCAATAAATGGAAAACAGTACTGATGGGAGATTTTAATTACCTGAACATAAACTGGAATGAACCTGAAGTAAGGCTATGGTCAGAAAAGTGATGCTGCAAAGAATAATATTTTGATATTCCACTTTAATTCTTCATAAATGGCTCCCACAGCAAATTTGCCAAGTTTACAAATCAAAATTAAAGGTTTCTGTCTTCCAGCACATCAGGCTCAATTTAATGTCTGAAAATCAGTTGGTGTAATTCCTTCACTTTGCCTCAGCCCCCATGGCCAGCTACAACAATATCCTGGAATCAGAATTTCAGAGCAATTCTTCTGAAGATGCACAAAGCAGAATAAGACACTTTGCCATAGATACTTTGTTGATGCACTGCTCACAATAGGGAGATTTGTTTTTTTGTTAATAAGCTAAGTATAGCTTTTTTCTGTAAGACAGATAGGAGGCAAAGATGTGTAAATGCAAAGTTCCACTTGTCTGACAATAACTCCACTTTTTACATAGTTGTAAAGCTGGCAGATCTTTTATGGTTGTGATAAATGACTTCACCCACAAATAGCATGCTGGATAACAAAAGACATGACAGCATGTCTTACCTTTGTACTAAACAATATAAATGATATGATGATAAGAAGGGACACATGGAAAAATCTACAAAACAGTGGCTATGATCATTCTAATTCTAAAGCAAGACCACAGTAACTGAACTACATGGAAAGCTGAAACTGCTGGAATTCTGGGAGGTGATGAGTTATCCCTGAATAAAGGTCTGATTAAGCCAGGTGTGGTGATGAGTCATTCCTGTGCTGGGTTCCAGCCAATCCACAAGCCAGGAGCTGGTCTGATGACTCTCAGAGCAGGATATATAACCTCACAGGAGACACAGCAGCTCAGTCTTTGTAGCTTGGAATTTTCTCCCCAGTTTTATAGTTGTACTAGACTCCATAAGTCTTAGCTGCCTCCAAGCTTGTTTTCAGCCCTGCCCTCATACCAGCCTAGCTCTCTGTCATATGCCTGCTTTGTTCCAACCATGTTCTTGATTCCTGATTCCAGCTCTTAATGCTGGCTCCAGTTCATAGCCCAATTACCACTGCATCAACAAGTAGGCCTGACTATCTCTGTCTTGGTATCTGATAATTTGGTCAGACTGATGTGTCAGGTTCAGTGGCCAAGAGGGATCCCCTAGGCTCACAGTTGCTCCCTACAATCATAAGGAAATTTCCAGGCACTCCCGTTACTGAGATGGTATAGCTAGTTCAAGGTCCCCAGAACCAAATGGCTCAGCTACAATGGAAAATGCCTCCTGTGCTTGCAGGTGACAGCCCCCCCACCCCACACAGCAGAAGGATTTGATAGGAACTGTCAGAAGTTTTGGGGGTTTCTTGATCAGTGTTGCGGGCTGTTCTTGTTTTTCTCTGTGATATATCTGAATGACGAAACCAAAGCAGGGATCATCATCATCTTATTGATAGGTAAAGCACTGGATAGGGGATTAGCACTCCTAGAGTGGGAAGACCAGATTCTTCATAACTGATGAATTTGTTCATGTCTTTTCACTTGTGTTTGAAGACCCAAACTGTACCCACTCTACTGAAGTCGCACTCTGCAGTTGCTGAAACAAGGGCTCCCACCCATCACAATCTACACCACTCATTGCTGACAAGGCCTAGAGTGAAGTAGTGTAGGTTTGCCATTTCTACGGAGGGCTCAATGACGAGATTGGAGATGAACTGGCCAGGATTCATCTTCCCACTTTATTACACCAATATATTAAGGTGTATATCCAAATTGACAATCAAATGTTTGAGTATTGTCAGGAAAGAAGGAAGCCATAAACTTGGGCCCTGCCTGACTCTGCCCTATCCACTTCCAGTGTCAGAAGACTAGCAATAATGTGACAGGGAAGTTTTGTAATAACAATGCTTACCAATGGTGGAGATTATTTTTCCTTATTCTACAATCTGTGACATCACAAACCACCAGAACTGTTCTGGATATCAACTGCTTTATTAACCACAATTGTCTCCATCATCTAAGTGAGATGTCTTTTTCTCCAAAGAGCTCTCAGAATATTTTAACAGACTCTAAGCCAATTTCTGTGGATCACTGCTCACTGGAGCTGATTGAAAAACATGGAACCATATTCTGTCAGACTATGCCATTCCACTGATATTGAAATGTTTCACAAAATCAAGCTGATTTTGCTGGAACTTCATATTGGAAGAAAATTGGATGGAAAAAATTACAACAATTTTGAAATACCCTGTTTGGCACTTTCACAATGAAACATTTTGATTTTTCATTTTGAAATAATTGTATAAGAAAAAAAGAAAAAAGTCTAAATCAGAAGGAAACATTTTTTTTGTCACATTGAAACATCTCAATCCACCTGAAAATAATTTTTCTTCAGAATTTTCCTTCAGAGAGTTTGAAATGTTCATTTTTCATGATGCTTTGGAAATTTTGAAATACAATTTTGAAATAAGCCAAATTTTGAAATCTTTTGAGGTCTTTCACAAAATGGAACTCTTATCCTCTGCCCAACTGTACTACACAGGCTCAGGCCTACCTGAGGCGACAGAGAGTTGGTGACAATACATCTCTGAGAATATTAATTGTTTTGGTTTAATTGGTGGGAGTATTGTCAATGCTGATGAAAATGTATATCCTGTACTGCCAAAATTTCAGTCAGTCACAAAAACTTCTTGTTGCATCTAGTAATTTTTTTCAGCTACATGTGGGATAAAATAAGGATCCCTTACCTGGTTAAAAATAGAGTCTAAATTCAAAACTGATGGAAACTGTGAAAAAGAGCTGCTAGGAACTCTAAAACATCATGTACTGGTGCTTGTTCAGTAAATTAGTGCTGGATAAAAACTACTTCCCTAGCTATGGATACAAAAGGATTTTAAGCTGCTCTATTTTCTTAAGTGTTTCTTAAGCACAACACTGAAAGACATCTTTTACCACCATAAACTGAAAATAGGGGAAGAAGTGAAATGAATTGAATTGGTAAGAAATGGGGTAGCAACAATAGACTTTAACATTAAGATGCATAAGTCAACAAATAAGTATATATCCAATTAATAAGGTAATTGTTTATTTTTAAAAGTTTGGTAATTTAAGTGTGTGAACAATGTTGGCACACAACAAGAACAGTAAATTGGCTTCAAGCAGTTTAGCCTTTGGCTAGTATGTTGATTGTGACCTGAGATTAGGGAAAGGTCATTCCAAACACTGCAGGGAGGGGTCAGTCAAGCATGCTCAGTCCAAAACTAGGTGAGGGTCACCAGACCATAATAGTAATAGACCAGAATATTAAAAAGCAGCTTTGACTGATGGTTAGATCTAGCGGTTGTGATTGGTCTGTAAGTATGGACCAATCAGAGAGTGTTTGAAAATGATTGCGGGATAGATATGTTAACAGCAGGATTGAAAAGATAACCAATCAAAAACTAAATACAAGGCAGACAGCAAGCAGATAAAATTCAGTCAAGTCAGGAGTAGGAGAAGACGAAGAAGCAGAAGACGATGACGACGATGCTAGAGAAGAAGCCAGAAGTAGCAGAAGTAGCAGCAGTGCTTCTGAGACAGAGCAGAAGGATCCTTAGACAGAGCAGAGAGAGAGAAGCCTCTGGAGAGTTAACATGCTAGCTATAGTATAGGATATAGAAGAGAAGTAGGGTTAAGAATGTTAATGCTTGGGATAATAAAGATGGATGTCCATGGTGTGTATGTCTATGTTTATAAGTATAAAGTTTGCTGTCAGTCTCCTGCCCAACTGGGTCACTGGTTAGATTTCTGTTTGTTATGTTGGCAGCCACCCAGGCATCAGACCATCTTTTACAAATCTCCCTATCTTTTCCAAGAAGGGCGGTAGCAGAAGACCAGAAGGGTTTTCTTGATTTTTGTTGGTGGCAAGGAGTGTGTTCTACAGAAGTAGTGTGTTTTTTGCTATGATCTTTATGTACTCCCTGCCTATCACAGCATTTGTGCTGGCAAATGTTAATGAGTATCGGTAGCGAAGGAAGTGGCCTAGATGTGAGGATGCTGCTATTTCTACAGAGAGTGCTGTTAATTTCAATGTCCACAAAAATGGTGCATGAGATTTCACTCCAAACAGGGGCACAGTATTCCACTGCTGAGTGGACCAGAGAGCATGCAGGAGTCGCTTCCCCATAATGTTCTTGTAAGGTTTTGTATGATGTTGATCCTGGTCTTTATTTTCCTTTCAGTTTGTTAAAGATGGCAACGGAAGCTGATGTGTGAGATCAAGGATTATCCCCAGGTACTGTGGATTATGATCGTGCCTCAGTGGTGACCCATGTAATGTTTAATGTCTTCTCGGCCTGGGCATTATTCAAATGGAAAGCTGAGGACACTGTTTGAGGCATTTGGCTTTAACAGTCATGCTTGAAATAGGTTTCTAGTGTTTTTAAGTCCTGTTTTAGAATCTTTTCCTTTTTAATGAATTGTCTTGAAGTTGTTTTCCATGTTGTCTCTTCAGAGAAATCAAAGAAGGTAGTTCAAAGTAACTGTTCTTCGTCTTCAAGGATTTTTAATTGTGGTATGCTTAAGGGCTCTCCTCTGTAATTTTTCTGTTTGGTGTTTATCAGAAACCACTAAGGACATTATGAAGATGTATGGGCTAATGTCATCATTATACTTTGGCTCTTTCAACAGATTAACAATTGTTTTCTTTCTCCCCTAAGCCCTGCCACAGATAGAATTTAGATTAAAAGCCAGCTAATTTAGGCTCATTCCAGTAAAATGAAACACAAGAAAACACGCTGAAGAATTGGTAAAGACAAAATCTGCTCTCTTACATGAAGGGTGCTGCCCACCTGTTGTCAAAGTGGTTTGCAAACTCAGTTTCTGTTTAGATTCCTTATGCAGCATTAGCTTTTTCCAAACAGTGGTGAGTCTCCTAGGAGAAAAAGTTTGCTTTAGCAAAGTTTTACAAAAATCTTTTTTTTGTGATGCAAAATTTTTGCAAAAAAAAAATAAATTAATTGTGTACTTTAGCTCAGAACATGGTCTGAGCACTTTACACAGCAATAAGAAATGTTATCTGAGAACATGTGGGTTAGCATGAAAGAACTGTTTCAGCACACAGGGCTTGCTTTTCTGCCTGGAGAATGAAGGTAAGGAAGAGTGAAATGCTGCCATCTTGATTTTTGTACAATTTAGAATCACTTTGCCCAAGTGTAAATGACTACACAAGTTGTAAATTACTGAATAATCAGCACCAGAGATTGTAGTCTCTGTAATTGATTAAAAGAGCTGATCTTTTTGTTTGCGTTATTCAGGACCACACAGCACAGGTTAGGAGATAAAATTTCCACTTAGGATTCTGAATCATTCAGTGATATTTAGGCTCCTAAGTACCTAAATCTCTGTCCTTAGTGGCTTATGATAAACACCAAACAGAAGAAGTCACAGAGGAGAACCCTCAGATGATCTACAACTAAAAGTCCTTGAAGTGAAAAAACAGTTACTTTAAACCACCTTCTTTGATTTCTGCAGGAGAGAACAAGTGGAACAACTTTAAGGCACTTCTGAAAATGGGTTTTAGTGGCCAGATTTGCAAAGTTGTCTAACGGTTTCTTTAGGAACCTAAATCCAGCATTTAGGTGCCACTGATATTCTCAAAACCATTGCACAGCTGCCACCTAATCTAATTTCTAAACCTGGTCCACTGTTTAGATAGACCATGTCCTAGCAGTTGTAACCATCTCTCTCTCTTCTACTCCTGTTCAATACCTTTCCCATGCTCACCCTAAGGTCTCCTTTGCCACTGGCTGTCTTGTTTGGATGTTGTGCTGCCCCCTAATCAGTGTCCTGAAGTCAGACCTCCTACTACAGGATCTGGCAGGTATCAGAAGCTGGGTATGCTCAGAGTATGCCTATAGGATCAGATCCAGCTATCGAGATAGATGCCCCAGCCTAGTTTAAATCTTATTTCAGATCTCTGAGGCTTTGGCTTGAGGTAGGATTCTTAGCTTCTTGTTAGCTGTGGAGTGCATCAGGGTTTAGGCAACTTTGTGAATGATGACCAGCAGAAAATAGGCTGCAGCTTAGTGGCAATTCAGAAAACATCAGTGAACTTAGTCATCTAAAGAGGCAGATATGAATCTAAATACCTTTGAGAATCTGGACATTTGGTACTTCCCAAACTTTTGCCAAAGAATTCTCTTTTAGCATCTCTGTCATTTTCACTAAGAAAAATACAGATTCAGCAGGGTTCTTTCTTGTTAATATTAGCACACAAGGTAATGTACAATATTCAGTTTAGCACTTATTCATACATTGCCTTTTCACCAGTAACCCTGCCTAGTTTCACAGCTCACTAGAGTTCAAGGGATACAGATACCATGAAATGTACTAGTTCTTTTTCTCTTTTTGACTGCACCCTGGAAACTATTCTTTGTGCTGCCCCTCTCTGCTCCATTGAGCTACATAAACCTACAAATGTTTAGTAAATTCTTTTTTAAAGCATAAAGAATGTAATTATTCTTAATAAAAAATAGTAAAACTAATTATATGACATTTTTTGAAACCATTGTACTGCACAAATATGAACGAAAGAACAAGGTTCAGACTCACTTGGAGCAGTTAAACAATAAAGTGTGGACATCATTCATATAATTTTAGCAAGGGGGTATGTTAAAGGAGCTAAATTTAAAGTGTGTGTTTTTTTCCTTTTAAATCCAATTTAAAATTGCAATATTTTCTTAGACTGCAAACAAAAAGAAAGTAACACCATAGAATAATAACACAAAGAATAAGAAATAAACAGGTTATCTGTGAAGCTGGCCTCAAAACGAATGAAATGATTCAAAGCAGAATTATCTATAGTTTTATAGAGCTAGTTCTAAAGCCCACTGAAGTGAATAAAATGACTCTTTGGATTAGGCCTACAGCAAAGATTTCTCAAGAAACTTATCCTACATTATTTCTTGACTTGTATTGTTGATAGTTGTTCTGTTACAAGTCAAGTATAATTCAGGGGAGGGGAGGGGAGTGAAACGGTTAATGATACAAGGCTCAGTTGTCTTTTGAACGCACAGAATTGCACCTCTCCATGGGGAGATTGGGGAAGGATTTAGTTGCAGGGAGCTGAGGGCACACAGTATTTTTTAAAGTTGTTTTTGTGTTTGAAACAGCAACATATCCAATCAGAACACCATACTCCTTGAGTTTTCAGAAGGTGAATATTGTTTAAAAACAGAAAAATTCTGATTAGCTCCATACCTTGTCAAAAACACCAAAAAATATTTGCAATAACATTGTCAATTATTTTCCAGTTTTTAGTTGAAGAATCAAATTGGATAAAAAATATTACCAAAAATAAAAATTTGTAAACTATTACTTTGATAGTCACTGGGCTAGAAAGAATGACTCTCTATCCACATTCTAGTATCTCTGCTTAAATGAATATTTACTATAAAATAAACTAGCTTTATCAGAAGAGTTTGTGAAAGACCCAGCCAGAATACCTGATAACCAGGTGATTACAGCATGAAGTTCAGAGACTTGGGCTCAAGTCTGTGCTCTGATGGGGAGGGCACAACAACCAGTTCCTCAGTCACAATGGTAAGTGGCTTGTGAGCACGCCTCCTGGATGAGGCAAGATAGGTGGGAAATGGGAACATCTAGTTGGAGGACCCTCCAGAATTTAGCTACTTGGTGGTGTCAGAATTTAGGTGGCTTTGAACATGTCCACTAGCAGAAAGGGGGGCCTTCACCGCTGGAAATTTAGACATCTATAGGGTAAGGTGCCAGCTGGGCAAGGGTTTTTAGGATCTAAACTTTGGATTTAAGAACCTAAAGTGGCAGTTAGGTGCTTATATCCTGTGTGGATTTAGTCTTCACGATATATGTCCCTAGTGCAGCTCCACTGTGTAGCTAGAGATTTTATCTTAGTTGTTTAAACTACCAAAAAGAATGCTGAGGTAAAGGCATGCAGAAAAACCTTGGAAGGGGTTTAAAATTTGGAAAATAATAGTTTGGTTATTTGAATAATTAAAGAGTGGTGTCAGTATCGGAACATTTTGTGATGCTTAAAACAGTAATTAGTTTTAGAATAGAAGTGTTATTTAGGTAAGAATTAGTCAGAAAATCCAGTAGTGGCATTTGGAAATGGCAGCTGGGAAGGTAAGTCCCATAGGAATACCTTGTCTTTCACAGACTTGCATTTGGATGATGCAAGCAACTACTTCCTGTGAGGAATGACTCAGCAAGGCTCATAGAAATACACTGCAGCCCATTGATTTATATGGGACCTCCAAACAGGAAATACATGTGACCCTTCAGTCATATATATATATATATTTCAATATACGTGACTGGTATATTGAAAGCCAATTGGTTACAAAGTCACATGAAGCTACAAGTGACTGGGTGACCTTTAAGCAGATTGGTTGAGCTTCAGTAAAATGCAGTACGTGTGACTGGTATGTAAATTACTGAAAGCTGGTTGGCTGCAGATTCACATGGAGCTACAGATGACTGAGTGACATTTAAGGGGATTGGCTGAGTTTGGGTGACCAAACTACATATAAAACCCACAGTCAGCAGGCTAAGCTTTCTAGAGAGCTGAACTCACAGGTAAAGAAGTGACCACCTAAAGACGAAGAGCTGCAATCATGAACTGAAAAGAACCTGCAGGAAAGAAAAGAGCTCTGTGGCAGAAGAAAGACCTTCACAACATCAAAGCAGCAGCGAGCGTCGCTGTTAAAAAGGTGTGCCTTAGTCTTTGGACAACCAGGCTGAGTCCCCGCTATGTGTCTGAGCCTGCACTAACTTTCTTAGCAGTTTTTGGACACAGCAGAAGGACCTTCCCTGATGAACAGATGGATGTTTTTAAAGGTTGTATAAGTAAAGGTTACTTGAGTCTGCAGGTCAATAAAGTAGGATGCTTGTGGCCTGAGTGAGAGTCATCCTCTTTACCCATCTGAGCACCGCCTGATCTATGCTTGCTGGATGATAGATGTTTATGGTTTATATAGAGTGTTAAGTATTACAGTGTTAAGTTATGCTAATAGTATTACCCAGAACATTCTGTCTTGCACCATATATGTGGTAGTAGTTGTTTTCTGTTAAATATATATATTGAGTATATGGTTACAAGTCATGCTTGCTTTCTCTCTCTTTCTACTTAATGTAACCATTCATGCTTGGTCTCTGTTTTCTAAGTATCACAGCTTATGTGTTCTATCTTGATCAGAGGGCTGTATCTGTGTCCTTTCAACGGAAGATTGTCTCCTTGGAAACTCCAATAGAGCAAACTACCACATCAGTCATTTTTAGAGGTAATACTCTATTCTAAAATTCACCCAGTAACAAATTGGTAACAGCTGAAATCAAGTGAATTATGCTGATTTACAACAGTTGAAGATATAGCCCTCTCTCTTTGCCCACAGATTGTGCATGCACAATAGAGCATGCTGTAAATTGAGAAGATACATTGTATTCTTCATCCAAACCTAAGAGGCCTTCTCCCTGCTTTAAATGAAAAACTTCTCACTTTCATAACACCATATTACATTGATAAGAGGGGAGTACCCCTTGATCTGTTACCTAATAATTACTCAAATTTAGCGCAGTGAAGAAAAATGAAAATATGGGTTAAAGCAAAGGGTTCTACCAGTATAAACAAAATAGTCCAATCTTATTTCTTAAATAAAAACCATAACCAGATAATGTGTTGGTATTGTTTCTGCTACAGAACAAAGAAATTCTACCAGTTATTTCAGCATGTAGAATGCCAAAATATTTATTCCTAATAAATGAGTCTCATAAAAAAAATCATACCCTCTTGTGTTGACCTGTTAGCTGAGACCTAGCTGCAGAAAGAAGGTAAAATATGTCTGGAAATAACACTGAAAGCTACCTTTTCCCCTCATATAACCAGCACGCTATTCACTGACAATTTTGTTTTCTGTAGCTCTGTTTGACTTTGGTAGAGAGAAAAGCAAGTAATTTGTTTGTTTTAGATTTGTTTCTATGGCAATTAGAATATCTGTCATTAATCACTGCTTTGTTACTATGGTTACCACTGTTAATTTCAGTTTATTAATGTGCTGGAACATAAAATAATACCCTCTAGACTAATTGCATTACAGTAGCAGTTAAATGTAACAAGTTCTGCTGATACAGGTTTCACCTACATTTGGCCCTGCAAAGCTAATCACTCAGATAAACCTAATCACTGAATCTAATCAGTAAAGAAATACAAATTCAATTCTAGAGACAGCAAGGATTCACTGTTAATGCAGGAAAGTTTCCTTATGGAATTAGGAACTTAAAATTTAAAGAAAACAACAAAAAGACAATACAATAACAAACCCATAATTATTTTATCCATTTTAAATCTAGTTTTGTCCCTATTTTAACACAAGGAAACTCATCACTCAACTGGCCCAATTTAGCCCATTGTCAGGAATCCTAATGCCATTTGTTTGAAGCTGAAGTTCCATTTGTAAGTTGGACTTCCTGTGTATAGCAACTGATCATGGTTTTCAAAGAGTGACTTTCTGGTACTGTGCTTGCATTATGGTGGATTGGTTTTGTTACTGGTTTGTCGCAGAAAGGTTCTAAAAATCAATCAATTTATTTTATTTAGTTGGTGGCCCAGCGATACTTTGCAAGGACTGCTACAGATTTAACAAACTAGTCCAATCTAATTTCTTAAATGAAAAGAATAACCAGGAAGCGTGTTGGTATTGTTTGTCCGGACCCTAGAATAAGTAAAACTTAGCAGTTATTTCAGTTGCAAAAGCATCAAAATTCCTGGATCATTAAGATTCACTAGGAACATGGACAGATGTAAGGAGCAGCTCCCTCCTTCCCTTTCTATCGTTTGGCTTTGGCAACTGCCTTCACCCACTTCTCCTGCCCACTATTCCAGTCCCAGAGCAGCTCCTCAGCTTCTTTGCATAGATCCCTCAGGGAACGCTGCATTTTGAGGGGCGGTGGAATAGGTCTTTTGTGGTGGTACTGCTAATGCAACTTAGCACGGTGTGAGCATAAGGCAAGAAGAGGGGTGTGTACTTCCCAGCCCACAAGCCTCAAATCCTCCACTCATGAACAGAGTATGTGAGACACAGATAGCTTCAGTTTGCTGGTGAGAACCTTACATTTTAATAACATTGCTCCACATAATTGTAAAATATCACATTGAAGTTAGCTAGTTATTGAACATAAAGTGCCACGAGTAACCAATGTACTATACTTTCAGAATCTGAATCCTCCACATACTGTCAGTCATCACTGACAGCACAAACAAGGCTTCACCATCCCAGTCCATCTTGAGCCACTCTTTGCATACCCTAGAGGATCAATTCTTGAAAATTTTAGAGCCGACGAGGGGACTTATATAGAATCAACAGGAATTGTGTGTCTAACTCCCATGGCATTATCTAATATTTTACGTGGGGGATAACTTCATTTTACACTGTTTAAAAATATAAATTTTAATGGTAGCTATGCATCTAAATCCCTTAGTTGGCCTGGATTGTACAAATTTAAGGCCACCTTGAACCTGTTTTTGCCACCAGGTGAGTGATGGAAGACCAGAGTGCAGGGAGACCTTCAGAGTGGGGAACAATGCTCAGATTCAGTAAGCATGGAAGTGTGGCAGGCAAATATGGCCTGAATGTGACTTACATCCCAAAATTTGGCAAAATTGGATGGATTGAAAGAATATGTTGGAGCCTGCCCTTTCTATAGCCTGTAGCACAGGAAAGCTAGTGCCGGAGGCAGAGAGAGCAGAACCTATTTACACAAATAAAATAGTTGCTGCTTGAGAGCACACGCTCCTTGACTGAATTAACAGGATTGAATTGACTGTCTCATTGACTGAGTTAACAGGATTTTTTTTGTTTGTTTTCTTGCCCATCAAGACACGGCCTCGGAGTCAGAACCTCCTTTCTGGGCTGTTCTTGATACACTGCAACAGCATACTAGGCACCTTTTGCTTTCACAGCAGAGGATGTAATCTTTCCTTCTCCCTCTTCCTCTCCCCCTCCCCCAGCTGGGACAAAGGTTCTGTCTGCTTCTTCAGAAAGAAGGTCCTGAGTCAGTTTAAAGTTAAGATTTTGAGGAAAAAAGCCTCTGTGGTTCATCCCTGGGGAATCCATTTTACACAAGTATATGAGAGCCTTCCCAGGATGTGATACTACCTTGTAGGTGTGATAACCTAAGTGGTTTTGCCTATGAGCCTGACCCAATGTTCATAGATTCTGGAGGGACTCTGTTCACCTTCCCTCAAGGAAATACAATCCCACAAACTTAATACAGTAAGATCTCCTGAAGACATTGCTTATGTCTGTCACAACTAGGCAATGCAAACTACTGGCTGCTTCACCTGTAAAATGTTTTATATTGTGTGATGGGCTACACAAACCCCACGCTGGGCCTGAAGGGCTAAGTGACAGTACTGAACCTTACCCCTCCAGAGCTACAAAGCATAAGACTGTATGCTGGGTTTCCTTTTGGTTTCCTTTTCTTTTTGCCTTATGGTGGACTGCAGCCTGGGAGAGAAAAGCAGACATTACTAAGTGACAACCCGGAAGCCATCCTTGGGGGCCAGACACTGTTGGCCCTCCTAGGGCCCTGAGTCGAAGCCAGGTGAAGTGGGTGCTCCTCTACTAACTGCTTCTACTACAGGAGGCAAATGAACTTGCTGGCCACCTCACTGCACCTCTGATTAAAAGAGGGACTGGACTGCAAGACCTAGTCACCTCAAGACCACCTGAACCACCAAAGACTCTATTGCATACACACACCTAACACTGTGCTAAGCATGTTAGTAGTGTTCTATTATTCTAACTGGCTGTGGTACCTTGTATGAGGGGCTTACTTAAGCCTCCCCAGTTCTGATGCCATTCAATGTGCTTTCTCCCCCAGCCATTTCAGGGATGGCAGGTGCACTGGTCCTGCACATCCTCTATGCTTCAACCCAATATGCAGAGCGTCAGATTTTGCTCTGAGCATTTCCTGCAAGGGACTAGCTATCACCTTTCCCCACATCTTTCAGTTATCCCTTATATTACTTCATCTCTGTTTGCTGCAGTTTGAACTTATTTCCACACTCAAGCCCACATAAAAGTAAAAGTACCTCATGGTTATAAAAAGTGAACCAATCTATCGTTCCAGTAAAACTAAACATAGCTAACCCCTCATGCTTCATGAAGGCCCCAGGTGAAAGCCAGTTGTAGGTGAAAGTGAGGACCCTGGAAGCAAGAAAAAACTTTGGAATTGGGTATTAGAATGTGAGAACAATATTTCAAACATCAAGATCTTAACCACTTTACATTTTAAATGCTGAGCATCAGTGAGAGCAGACTGATAGTTGAAGATAAAAGCTTTTCAAGCAAGAGAAGAAACATTTCGTTTACCCAGGTCATAGTGACAACAGACAGAGGAATTAGTACTCATTATGCCAGAATCTGCTCAAAAATCACCCATCCACTGGGAACCTATTAGGCAATGTATCACTAGAATACAAACCAGATTCCTAAAGATGTCACTCATACCGTGCTATGCTACAACAGAGGGACACCATAAAGAGAATAAAGATGTGTTCTACAATTGCCCCCAAAGTGTAATTGTCAGAATATTTAAATATGATTTACTCCTTGTGATGGGTAAATTTAATGCTAAAGTAGTATGCGACAACCAAGGAATGGGAAGCATGGGTTGGGAACCATCAACATAAAGAAACATGTAATTAATCAGATGAAAAAAAGAAAAAAACAAATTAATCACAACTGTATCAGTTCAAGATTCAGGTTCTCTATCCAAGATGTGCTGGTATATGGAGAAGATGTTATCAGCAACCACAATATTTGCACTGAAAAACTGAAATTAAAATTGAGAAATCAATTTTAAAACAGAAAATTGTAAAGAAAAACAGTACAAAACCAAAAACAAAAAGTGTACTGTGAGAAATTCCAACTACAACTAGGGAACAGCACTTTAAAGCACTTCCAGATTTAAAGCACTTCCAGAGACAGAGGAAGGTAAGACAAAGACTGGACCTGAAGTAAATTGAGCAGTGCTCAGAGACAATGTAATTGCAGCAGTCACCGTTGCATATAAGGATAGATGGAGCACGAAATGGATAAGCCAAGAGATATGGCATCTCATTGAGAAAAGAAAAATACACAAAAAAAAACCTTCTGAATGCTAAGGCCGATGAACTATTGGAAAAAAAATGGAGTATAAGAGCATGAAAAGCAATGCCTGGAAAGATAAACAAAGATATGATAAAGACCTGACAGCAAAAGCTGAATCTGTTTTTATGATATAAACCATGGAGCTGTTTACCAAGTGTCTAAAACCCTGTGTGGAAATATCAAAACAGGGCATTGGCAATGAGAAGAAATTGCTTACAATTTAGATAAAACAGGAAAACAGATGGGTAGGGTATTTCAAAGAAGTCCTCAATAGATCATCTCAGCTATATACTTTAATGAAACATATAAGCCTGATTAACTTGACATTAAAATAGGTCCAAAAGAGATGTCAGAAGTTCAGGCTGAAAAATATCTCAATGGTGGAAGATGATCAGATTACAGAAGAAATGTTTAAAATACTTGATACGACTATCCAAATGAAATTGGTAGAGCTGTTAAATGATGTTTTGGGGGAAAGAAACCCCTTTCTGACCAGTGGAAACTGAATCATTGTCACAAAACCCCCAAAAAACCATGATCTAACTGACTGTAGCTACTGGAAAGGAGTTACATAAGCTTTCTGCACTGTGATACTGTTGTTAAGAATGTTGCCAAAGAATGTTGTTACTGATGTCAAGCAGTTACGGATGCTCAGTGCTTCTGTTATTGGAGCTCCAGTGTTATTAGCACTAGCAGTGAATGCATCCTGCTAATTCAGCAGACTTCGATGTTACTCATAAAGGAAGACCACAGACACAGCCTGATGACAAAGGCACTCAGCCAAGTTTATTGCCATCAAGGTACAGTCTTAGAGTCCCATAGGAATCTTAGAGTCCCATAGGAGATAGTTACACTTACAAATGAGTGTCCTATGGCAAGGATCGGCTCAGTCAGCAGCTGGAATTTTTGCTATCCCCTTGGACAAACAAACAGTTAACCCCAACATTTATAGACTTTATGTACCACTTTACATGTTTCATGACATCTGCTTTTATCTATCCATGTACCTTGCTCCAGATGTTTTGGGAAAAAACATCCCTATTCATCACTTCTGTCAAACACTCTTATCTCGTGTTGGATCAGGATGTACTTGGACTAATCTTTTGGAATGTGTTCACATACATATCCATTATCTATTGCTTTTTAGGCATTCTTCTGTTTTAGCAACACTAACAGTGCCCTTGCCAAGTTAATGTATCAGACAGTGAACTTACAAGCATCTGCTTTAATACATGGTATGACTTTTCTGACTCTGGTTCAAGCCTCAGTTCTTACATCAGGCCCAGTGCTCCAGGCTTATTCTCCTACAGTTATTAAATGGGATGAAAGAGGCAGTGGATGCAAAGTTTAGAGAAAAACAGACTGGATTTAGGCCCAAGAGATCCTGTGTAGATTAGATATTCACACTAAGGACCGTGGTAGGAGAATGTATAGAATGGAAAGTTCCCTCTTAATCAGTGTCATTGAATTTTCAAATGGCATTTGACAGCCTGCACAGAAATACATTGTGGAATATTCAGGCCTCTGAAATTCTAGTCATCTACATGATCAAGACCATGTACACAGGTGCGAAGTACTCTATAAGGGTGAACAACCAGACAACAGAGTCTGCACAGTTTGCCTCCACTGTTTGGCATTGTCATAGACTGGATAATGAAGAAGTATATTAGCAGCACAAACACTAGCATCGTATAGGAGATGGCAAATGGATAGGAAACCTTGATTTTGCTGCTGATACTGTGCTACTGACACCCCTGAAAAGTTACAGATGAAGACAAGTTTGAAAAAAAACAACATGCCAAGCAGGGCTCAAAATTATGCTGAAACAAATATCCTTGAAACCCAGATATTGAGCAGTTATATCACATTAAAAGACAAAAATGTCAAGGAAGTACAAGAGTTCATTTATCTGGGCAGTATCATATTAGCCAATGGGGGATCTCAAGGAGGAAGTGACATCAAGGATAGGATGGCACCCAGAGCATTTACTAAACTCAGCATTTTATGAAACCGGAGATACGCAACACCAAATGAAAACTGATTATTTTCAATTCAAACAATCTCCGTGCTAATTTATGGCTGTAAGAACTGGAAATCTATTAACATAGTAGGCAGGAAAATGGATGTCTTTGAAAACATGTGCCTGCGAAAAATTCTGCACATTGGTTGGAAAGACTTTATGACCAACTAGAGATCCAAGAAATCACCAACCAGAAGCTCTTTTCTACCAGAATCAGAAGGTGCTGGACATACTTCAGACGTGTACTCCAGATGGCAACACACAAACAGACACCCACATGAAGCTGTCAAATTGAAACCAATTGGTGGGAGGAACAAAACTACGCAAGAGAAACATTAAGAAGAATTAGCAGAGAGGGCAGAACTATTTATTTCAACACCCTTCAACAAATGGAAGCAGCAGCAAATGAGAGAAGAATGAAAGAGACCGATTTCTCCCCAGTTCAACAGCACTGAGGTGGGTAGCATGTAACAACAACAAAATGTGCAAATGAAGAAAGGTTTTGTAAAGTTCTCTGTATATCTGTTTTTACTGTTTTTCTGTCTCTGGTTTTACCCCTGAAGTAATCAGCAGCCACAATCATTTTGAAGTATTTAAATCTTAATGTATCTTGTCCATGCTAAAATGTTACTCTAAAGAGTATTCAAAAATCTCTGCCATTGGCTCTTATTACTACCCAGTTCCATTTGTTGTTCCAACAAAGATATCACTTAAAAGCTTACATTTATAATAAAACATTCAATTTCAGGAGAAAAGGAATTTTTGGATAATTACCATCTATTTAAAGTAACAATTTGTATTTAGTGGTTCTTTCTTGCTTGTTTGTTTCCCACAATCCTTAAAAGCCAGTGTTAGTTATAGAGAGAAAAAATGTACAGGATGGATGATATTAAAAAGGATAACACGAACAATGTGTTCTGTAAAGCCCTATCTTTACATTACACAGCTGCATTCCAGACTTGGGATGCAGATATGGTACAGATATAAATAGTGATTTCTTATCTACTGCTCCCCCACTAACTTGCAAAATGAAGAAAGTTTTAATGGATGTCCTGATCCATGTCCTGTACCTCAGCAGTGACATCTCAAGGGGACAGAAAAGGCAGAGTGACAAGCTCCTTAAAAAATCTCGAGGGAAAAAAATGACTGAAGATTAAATATTCCTTCAGCTGCAGCATGAGATAAGGACAAATAAAGAGGTTGTTGGAATATGAGAAATGCAAAAGGTTAAGACTCTGACTGAACATCAGCAGGGTGAACACTGAAAGATAGTGCCAGCTGCTCAAGTTAAAATAGAGAAGGCCCATCTGCCAAGCATCACATTCCACGATCCTCACTTTGGATGGATGATTGATCCTTTATCACTTTCACATCCTCTTAGTCTGCCATGATCATATCCACCATCACTGCAGGTCCTTGCTCATATGAACCTACAAATTATAGGTTAATCCCTGATCTCTATTTAGTGTATGGGATTATTTATGAAAACTTTCTTTAAAAAAATTCTGCAGTGTCTAATTAGGTGATCAGCTATCCAAAATGAAATAAGGCAAAGCTTTAATTTTAGACCACAGTTCCCTTAGTGGCCATTTGATTTTAGTTATTTTATTTATTTATATTTTACCTCTTGTTGTAGTTGCAAAGTATTGGCAGAGGACAGCCTCTATCATTAACTTCTTGACACTCAATTTATTGCTGGCCTTATTCACCCAAGCCGTATTGGGTTGCTAAGATACAGAAGCTTTTTCTGTCTCCTTATTCCTCTCCCTATAGAAAACCTGTTCAAATATTGTGCAAAACATAAAACAGAATAAAATAAGATCAGATAAAAGTTCAATGTCTGTTATGGTCATTGTGACTCATAAGGCATCTCTACTTCTTCTTCAGACTTCCACAGACATCTTTAAATACCATTCTACTCTAGGTGAGGCAATCATTGAAGGCATATCTATTTCCACTATACAGATAAAGTTTCATTAACAGGTCAAGGCACAGGCAGGATCCTCAATAATCACCTTAGAACAGAGACCCTGCTTTTATTTCTTTAGAATGTGGTTGGAATAGTGTTCCATTCTGTGCCTTCCTTTAAAAGCCAGACTTTCTTCAGAATCTGTGCACCATGCACCTTCTCAATTACATATACATTTCCATGAACTAGCACCTCTGATCCATGAGGTCCTGTGTTGCAGGAGACTAATTGCTTTTTGCTTGACATAATCCTGATGGTTTTTGTGCAAAGAAACGAAGGAAAGGATAAGTGAATTCCATCAAAAGCTCCTCCGTTCTTGGGAAAACCCTGCTGATGCACAGACCCTTTCATTATTGCATCTCTTGGACCTTGTTATTGTTGTTATTATTTTATTTTTATAATAATCATGTTTATTATGGTAATTTGAGGATCAACAGATCAGTAGATGGTCCCTGTCTCAAAGAGCTTACAATCTAAATAGACAAGGTAGAGAGATGATGGGGAAAGGGATAGAACACAAGCGGAGTGAACAATATGATAGAGGCAAACATGTTATTTCCCTGATTTGTTCCCTCCCCACACATACCCCCTCTGGATAACAAAGTAAATGGAAAGATAAGTGAAGGGAGAGCAAAGACATTCGTAGATTAAAAGAAGGGCTTCTGTTTTTTTGGTTTTAATCAATAAACATGGATAAAGCACCTACAATGAAAAGAAAAAGGAAAAAAGGGGGAAGAAAAGAGGAGGGGGAAAAAGAAAAATCTGTGTTTATCCAATAAATGCCAGAAACAGTTACTTGTATCTAAGGACATAGCTATGTGGAGAAGCAATACAGACTATGGGGATGTGACTTCTTAAGCACACTCACTTGTTGCACATTATCTGGTCCATGTAGATCATGCTGATGTCCATTAAAGGTTTCCTAGTGCATTTTAACATAGTGCTATTTGAAAAAGTACTATGTTGAAACACACTAAGGAATATTACAAAAAGATTATACATTAGAGTACATAAAAAGAAAGTGCCCTCCCACTCAACCCCCGTGATTTTGGGCCATCTACATAAAACTCAAAAATTAATAAAAATGATCCCCCTACTGGAATAAATAAACCTTGAAAAACAGAAGTCTTACATTAAGAAGCCAGAAATAACCACTGTAACACTATAACACAGGCCATTGAGCTTTCGTGAATTAATTCCTGTTTGAATAAGAGCATATTTTTAGATAAAAAGCATCCAAGTTTCATTTAAAATTTTTCAGTGATGGAAAATCTAACAACTCTTAGTTCATTGTTATTTAGCCACACTGTTAAAATATGCATCTAATTTCCAGTCTGAATTTGTCTACCTTCAACTTTCAAGCATTGGATTTTGTTATAATTTTAGTGCTTCACATTGGGAGCATATAATCAGCTGATTATCCACCATGAGCCTCAAGTCTTCTTCAGAATCACAGTTTCCCAAGGCAGAGTCCCCCATCATTTGTAGGAAAGATAGGAAGTATAACAAGAGACCATTCTTATCCAGCAGATCTTCAATGATCTGAAACACAAAAAGGATTCCTACAAAATGAGGTCAGATTACAAAGGATGAATATAAACACACAACACAAGTATGTAAGGACAAAATTAAAAAGGCCAAGGCACAAAAAAATGAGATTAAACTAGCTAGGGACAAAGGGTAACAAGAAAACAAACATTCTACTAATACATTAGAAGCAAAAGGAAGACCAACGACAAGGTAGGTCCTTTATTCAGTGTGGGGGGGAGGAGGAAATATTAACACAAAATATGGAAATGATAGAAGAGCTAAATAATTTTTTGTTTCAGTTTTCACCAGAAAGTTTAGTAGTAAATGGACATCTAACTTAATGCCAGTGAAAATGAGTTGGCATTAGAGATTAAAATAGAGAAAGAATAAGTTAAAAATTACTTAGAGGTTCTCAAGTCACCAGGGCATGACGAAATATATCTTAGAATAATCAAGGAGATGACTAAGGAGATACTGAGCCATAAGCAATTATCTTCAAAATCATGGAAGATGGAACTGATCCCAAAGGACTGGAAAAGGGCAAATATAGTGGCAATCTATAAAAAGGGATATATGGACAACCTGAGGAATAACAGACCAGTCATCTTAACTTCAATACCCAGAAAGATAATGGAGCAAATAATTGAGCAATCAATTTATAAACACATAGAAGATAATAAAGTGATAACTGTCAGCATGGATTTGTCAAGAACACATCATGTCAAACCAGCCTAATAGCTTTTTTTGATAGGGTAAAAAGCCTTGTGAATAGGAGGAAGCAGTAGATGTGGTATATCTTGTCTTTAGTAAGGCTTTTGATTCTGTCTCACATGACTTTCTCATAAAACAACCTAGGGAAATACAATCTATATGGAGCTACTATAAAGTGGGTGCATAACTGGTTGGAAAACCGTTCCCAGAGAGAAGTTATCTGCGCTTCACACTCAAATTTGAAGGTCATACCAAGTGTCAAAAAGGTAATTTTTAACCTTCCTTGAATATCTGAGTGAATTTGACAATTTTCTCAAAGAACATTGGAGAAATTATCAGTATTGGGGCTCAACGATGACCAACTTTTTAATGCACCAAACCTACAATGAATTCATGGCAATAATGGCAGAGTGGCTCAGAAACCAATTCACTGATGAAGTAAAGGATGCCAAATACTATTCCATAATAGTTGATTCAACAACAGATGTGATTCATATAGATCAATTAACATTAATTTTAAACTATTGTAACCAGCAATGGTGAAGTTGTAGAGTAATTTCTTTGTTTTGTGCCGCTAAAAATCACAGACGTCTGAATGTCTAGAGACAACTGTTTTGGAAATCATTGCAAATTTAGGTTTGAACATCAAAAATTGTCATGAGCAGAGCTTTGATAATGCCACAAATATGGCAGAAAAATATTCAGGTATACAGGCAACACTTAATAATGCAGGCTCCTCTGCTTTATTCATACCATATTCCAGCCATTCTGTAAATTTAATCTGCAAAGCAGCAGCCAAATCTTGTGAGAAAGCTACACATTTTTTTGACTTCATTCAAAACATGTATGCTTTTTTTTTCCACTTTCCACACATTGGTGGAGTATGCTACAATCACGCTTGGAGCAGGCAAATGAAAAACATTTGATAGTCAAAGGAATTTGTGACACCAAGTGGTCTGTTCATGCAGATGCTGTTTTGGCTTTGAAAATAAGCTATGATGATATAAAGAAAATCTTATTAGACATAGCCACATCAAATTCTGAAAAACTGCATGTGAAAACTGAAGCAAAATCCTTAGCCGAAAAGTTTTAAAAGTACAATATTGCTGTTTTTATTCTTTTGTGGAACCATTTACTTTGAAGAATTAATGCCATCAGGAAATCGTTGCAAAAGGTTGATACAAATTTATTGAATGCTGCACAATTGTTAGCCTCAGTTAAAAGCTTTGTCATGGAAGTTTGAAATGGCTATAGCTCGATGAAACTAGAGACAATTAAATCAATTTAAAAGGGAAAGAGAAGATCATCATTGAGACCATCAGTGTTATTTGTGACACAATAATAGTGCAATTGCAGAGCAGAGGTGAATTTCTAAAAAAACCCTTGATTTATTTTGCATATTTTTGATAGAAATATGAACAAACATGCTAAAAGCCATTACAGTAAGAAATTAAGTGAATTCTACCAAAAGGACATAAATGCAAATATTTTTCAAGGTGAAGTGAAACATTTCATTTATTTAATCAAAAATGATGAGGTCTGTGCTTTGAGATCAACAGGTGATTTGTATAGACTGCTACGTGATGGTTTGCAGGCAACCCTTCCAAATGTAGAAACCATTTGGAAAATATTTGTAACAATACCTGTCATACATGCTTTTGGTGAATGTTCTTTTTCTGTATTAAAATGATTTAAAAATTATTTGTGAAATACAATGAGTCAGGAACATTTGACAATTTCAACAATATTGACTGAAAGTGCCTCTTTACAAAATATTATTTACGATGACTTAACTGATGATTTTGTAAAGAAAAAAGGATGGGAAAAAAAACTATTAGCCTTCTTGGCAACTAAGGCACACTGCTGACTCATAGCCAGCTTCTTATACACTGTAACCTCCAGGTCCTTTTCTGCAGAACTGCTGCCTAGCACATCGGTCCCCAGTCTGTAGCTGTGCATGGGATTCTTCCATCATAAGTGCAGGACTCTGCACTTGTCCTTGTTCAGCCCCATCAGATTTTTTTTGGCCCAATTTTCCAATTTGTCTAGGTCACACTGTTTCCTATCCCTACTTTCCAGGGTATCTAGCACTCCCCCTACCTTAGGGTCATCTGCAAACTTGCTTAGGGTGCAATCTACCCCAGTCTCCTGATCATTAATGAAGATGTTGAACAAAACCTGCCCCAAGACTGACCACTGGGGAGCTCTGCTTGTGACCGGCTGCCACCTAGACATGGAGCAATTGATCACTACCCATTGAGCCCGATGTCTTAGCCAGCTCTCTATCCATTTTATAGTCCATTCATCAAACCCATAGTACTTTAACTTGCTGATAAGTTGCGGGAGATTGTATCAAAAGCTTTGCTAAAGTCAAAATATATCATATCCACCACTTTCCCTGCAACCACAGAGCCAGACATCTTTTCATAGAAGGCAATCAAGTTGGTCAGGTATGACTTGTCCTTGGTGAATCCATGCTGACTGTTTCTGATCACCTTCTTCTCTTCCAAATGCCTTAAAATGGATTCCTTGAGGACCTGCTCCATGATTTTTCCAGGGATTGAGGTGAGGCTGACTGGTCTTTAGTTCCCTGGATTGTCTTTCTTCCCTTTCTTGAAGATGGGCACTATATTTGCCTTTTTCCAATGATCAGGCACCTGCCCCAGTTGCCAGAAGCTTTCAAAGATAATAGCCAATGGCTCTGAAATCACATCAGCCAACTCCCTCAGCAACTTTGGATGCATTCCATCTGGGGCCATAGAGTTCTGTATGTCCAATCTTTCTAAATATTCCTGAACCTGTTCCTTCAGCACTGAGGGATGTTCACCTTCTCCCCATTCTGTGCCGCCCAGTGCGGTAGACTGGGAGCTGACCTTGTCTGTGAAGACAGAGGCAAAAAAGGCATTGAGTATCTCAGCAATCTCCACATCCTCTGTCACTAGGTTGCCTCCCGCATTCTGGGAGGGTTCCACACTTTCCTTAATCTTCCTCTCATTGGTAGAAACGTGTTCCTGTAGAAACCCTTCTTGTTCCCTTTCACATCCCTTGCTGGCTGTAACTCCAGTTGCGCTCTGGCCTTCCTGATTTCATTCCTGCATGCTCGAACAGTATTTTTATAATCCTCCATAGTCATCTGACCAAGCTCCACTTCTTGTAAACTTTTTTGTGTTTAAGCTCACCAAAGACTTCTTTATTAAGCCAAGCTGGGCATGTACCACATTTGCTATTTTTTCTGCACATCAGGACGGTTTGTTCCTGCACCCTCAATAAGGTTTCTTTAAAATACAGCCAGCTCTCTTGGATTCCTTTCTCACTCATATTAGGCTTCCAGGGGATCCTGCCCATCAGCTCCTTGAGGAAGTCAAAGTCTGCTTTTCTGAAATCCATTATTCGTATCCTGCTGGTCCCCTTTCTTCCTTTTGTCAGGATCCTGAACTCAACTATCTCATGGTCACTGCTACCTAGGTTGCCACCCACTTCTATGTCCCCTCCCAAGTCTTCCCTGTTTGCAAGCAACAGGTCAAGAGCAGCACGGCCCCTAGTTGGTTGCTCCAGGACTTGCACCAGGAAGTTGTCCTTAACACGCTCCAAAAACTTCCTGGATTGTTTGTACTCTGCTGTATTGCTCTTCCAGCAGAAGTCAGAGCGATTGAAGTCCCCCATGAGAACCAGGTCCTGTGAACTAGAAACATTCCCTAGTTGACTGAAGAAAGCCTGATCTACCTTGTCCTCCTGGTCTGGTGGTCTCACACACACACACACACACACACACAGCTATTGTTCTTGCTTCTGAGCTTAACCCAGAGACTCTCAACTGGCTTATCCCCAGGTTCATTATAGAGCTGAGAGCAATCATAGTGCTCTCTTAAATACAATGCAAAAGACTACAGAAACAATCAAGGTACCTCACTTTATTTTCATTTACTTCCTATTACCTATAATATAGGAAGAGAATGAAGGAAAAAGAAATGAAAAACCAAGGGGAGGGAGAGATGAGAGAATTTCTTTTTTGACTGAGTGCCGAAAATGAAGCTGCACACAGGGCCTCACTACCTCTAAATCTGCCACTGGGGGTACGAGTACATCAGGGGGTATGTAGAGGTCTTCCAAAGAGTACATCAACTCATCTAGATATTTGTCTAGTTTTACAATGGGCTTCCTAAAGCGCTAGCAAAGTCAGTACAAACTAAAATTTCATACAGACAATGACTTGTTTATACTGCTCTAAATATACTATATACTGAAATGTAACTAAAATATTTATATTCCAGTTGATTTATTTTACAATTATATAGTGAAAATGAGCAATTGTTAAGTAATAGTGTGCTGTGACACTTGTGCTTTTATCTCTGATTTTGTAAGGAAGTAGTTTATAAGCAACGTGAAACTTGGTGGTATGTAAGATAAATCAGATGCCTGAATGGGGTACAGTTGCATGGAAAGCTTGAGAGCCACTGCTTTGGAGAATAAGATTAAAATTCAAAATGATCCAGACAAAGTGGAGATTTGGTCCAAAGAAAATAGGATGAAATTCAATAAGGACAAATGCAAAGTATTCCACTTAGGAAGGAATAATCAATTACATACATACAAAAAGGGAAATTACTGCCTACAAAGAAATACAGCAGAAAAGGACCTGGGGGTCATAGTGGATCACTAGCTAAATATGAGTCAACAGTATCACACAGTTGCAAAAAAAAAATCAAACATTGTCCTGGGATGTATTAGCAGGAGTGTTATAACCAAGACATGAGAAATAATTCTTCCGCATTATTCCATGCTGATAAGGCCTCAACTGGAGTATTGTGTCCAGTTCTGGGTGCCACATTTCAGGAAAGATGTGGACAAATTGGAGGAAGTAAAGAGAAGAGCAACAAAAATGTTTAAAGGTCTAAAAAACACAACCTATGAGAAAAGTCTGAGGGGGAACATAACATTTTTCAAGTAGGTTGTTTCAAGGGCTCTCTGCAGGGCCCCAAGCACAATTTTTTTCAGGCCCAGTACAAACTTCTACCACGGGTCTCCTCCTACATGCAAACCCTTGGGGGCTGCAGCCTGGGCCAGCCCCCACAGTGCCTCCGGGCCCCAGTAAAGTGTACACTTTTCCCCTTCCATGTGGGGGCCCTAGCTCTCTGTCCTATACACCATGCCGTGGGATGACATGCTCCAACTGTTAAACTTCTAACTTCTGCCCCTTGCCTTTTTCCATCTTTGAGCATACAAGTCAGTCTGGTAGCTGTAAGCAATCCATTCTTGTTAGAAAACCATAGCCCACTGCTAACCTGAGGCAGACTCCATTCTGACGATGGTAGCAAACTTGCATAGGTCTATGCTACTAAATAAAACCCTTGGATTGCCCTTTAGATGCTAGAATTCTTTCCTAAGTGGGTGCACCATTTTGGAAAATACCTCCAAATTCTGAGCCAGATATGCTGAGAACTATAGAAAAGATTTTTTGAGCTCTGGGAATGTTATAGTACACCCATACCTGGGAGACCTGTTTCATATGGATACACAAACCTGATTCAGTCTGAGTGGCTTTGCAGAAATGCTGAGTCACTGAAAGAACAACCAAAGCATTCCAGTCCATAATTTAGTGGATATCACAGATTTGGACATGAATTGAATAACATAGTTGTATACCTTGTTATCTTTGCAATGATTCATCATGTCTACACAGCATTCTGATGGATAAGTTTTTGTGTGCAAAATTTACACATGTAATAACTTTTTTACATATGGATTATGTATACAATATCCTAACCATCTTTCTTCTGTAATCATGAACAGAAGAAGTTCACAGTCATAAAGGAACCATAAAGGCAAGAGAGAAAAGATAAGGAAACTGTTAGTCTGCATATCTAAAAAAATGATGCACAAACATAAATATAAATATGACATTGTATTGCATATATTAATAATTATTCTGAGTGGTGTAATGTAACAGGTGTGCACTGGTGCGTTATAGACATGCACGAAAATCATATCTCTGCCGCATTTAGTTTATAATCTTGATAGATGTCCTTAGTACCTGTACTAGCCAACATACCATTGATGGGGAGAGAAGATTGTACAGTATCAGGGAAGGATAGCAGAAAACAAGGAAAAAGGATTAGTTGCTCTCTGAAGAGCATTATTTCACAAAGAACACTATTTAATATCTAAAAGTACTATATTCTCATATTTCTTTGTTTGTTTATATTTTCTATTTTTAAAATAGTCAGGTATCAGTTGGAATAGATGGTGACTAATTAAAAATTAGAACAATTTACGTACAGATGTGGTGGATTTGCCATCACTTGAAGTCTTTAAATCAAGACTGAATGTCTTTCTAAACATAAGCCATAGCTCAAAAAGAAGTTATAGGCTGAAAACAGAAATTGCTGAGTGACGTTCTTTGGCCTATGTTATGCAGATCAGATCCGACTTCTTAAAATTGATTAATCTAAGAATCCGGAGTGTTTGGTTACAGAATATATGTCATGGTACAGACTTAAGGTCCGCCTACAAATGTCCATAATCTATGGCCTAAGAAATTTTCTGGATGCTAAACATATAGTTAAATTATTGTATTGGGAAATAGTCTAGCAGGAGTGCCTGCAGTGCTATGACTATTGGTACTCCTGAGAACATCTCAAAATAATGTGACTTGGTTCCTTGGAGCAATCTAATCTCACAATGGAAAATTATTTTGGAAATATTAGCATTTTAGAAGTGCTATTGTTATTAGTATATCCCCTGTACTACTTGGTGTATGATGGATATTGATTGTTCACAGTATGTACATTGGAATGTAACTACAGGGCATCACAAACATGGCAAAGTTACAGTTAACATGGGTCAAGATCAGACATGGGACCAAACCAAATGGATTGATATTGTCGAGCTCTATTTTGTTTTTGTTTTTTAAATCAAAATGACAGATAAAATGTATTGTTAGATATTCTTCAAGAGCTACAGAGATACTACAGCTACATAGATTGTGAATCACTTCCAAAGTCAGAAACTCAAAATATAAAATAATTAACTTTCAAGAAGTCTTCATCCAGATCCGTTTACATCTCTGGGTATCTTAAATAGATAAAAATTGTGTTTTAAAAATATTTTTTATTATTGATTCATTGAATTTTCCTTGCAACAGCTGTAATCACAAGATCTCGTGCATTAATATGGGTGCTGGCAGAGAGAAAGGGAGAGGTGATTTAATAAGCTAGAAGCATAAAATAGCAATCTAATAACAAGAATTGAAAAATGCACTCAGGTTTTTCATGGTAAAGCAGTATAAATCAAACTGTTAGCTAAGATCAATAAGCACAATAAACATTAAAGCACAATTCATTTTCAAAAAAATGAACAAATATATAACTTCTTGGACTATTTTGGCTCTTGTAGCTATCATGGGCAAAATCATGCCATCGTACACATCTGATAAATAGCCTAGTTTTAAACTGGCTCAGGGTCTTCTTCCAGAAAGAGCAAATGCACAGGACCTCCAGTCCATGGAGGGTCCCAATCCTTATGATGGGGTTGGAAGGACTTGGCCTACTGAGTCCTCATAAGACTGATATAGAACTGTGATGAACTTGTGACCACAAAGGAAAACCTTTGGGTGGGTGGAGGTAGGCACAGGGTGGGGGTTTGAAGGATTACCAGAAACCAGGATTACCGCTTACCAGAAACCATGTTAGGGGTCAGTTAATTCTAGTAACCTTATTAGCCTATGTGATGCTGTATGAAATAGGGGTGACCATTTATAATATTAATACCAATATTACAAAATTGTTATGAATCTTACAAAAATATGCCATGTAAGGTATCAGTGGAAAGTTACCATTTGCTAAATATGATAACCTTATTTATATATATTGTCATAAAGCTCTTCCTCTACCTCAGCGGATCCAGTGTTTCCTTCTAGGGGTAGGTCAGGGAACTGCTTCACCATTTAGAGTTATTCCACCCTCTAGTTATGGGGGAGGGTAATACAGCTTCTCTAAGATGGCTGCTCCCTGCTGGATCCCAGTCCAGTCTCTGGTTCTCAGAGGCCCTTGTTTCTTCACTGTAGCTCTTGCCGCTCCAGTGAATGGCTGGTATGGGGCGGGGGGGGCAGTCCCACCCACAACTCCAGGCCCCAATCCTGTGACCCTACAAGTAGCAGCCTCATGCTGTGGATTCAGGAAAGCTGCTAGTTTCCTTGAGTTAATTCTCAATGCCCCTTGACTTAATGTCCACACCCTGCTCAGGCAGGGGCCCTTCCTGGCCTCCTTGCCAGGGAAGGCTCTTGACCTCTAACAGATCCACTGGGCAAGACTGTCTATTTCTAGCTTCTCCTTCTAGCAGGGTCTTTTCCCTCAGGCCTCCAAGCCTGGAAAAGATCCTTTGCCCTCTTCTGGAAGGATTTTTCCCTCCCCCAGTCTTTGTACCTGCAGGGTTCTCTTCTGCCAGCATTCTGCTCCTTCATCTAAACCCTCCTGGTTCTTGACAGTGTCTTGCCTGCTCACACACTCTCTGATAGCTCACCTCACTCTCACAACTCCAGCCATACCCTTTTTCTGGAAGGGAGGCTTTTAACTAGTCCTAGGAATGGCCGTGGTTGGCTCCAGGTGTGTTAATTAACCTGGAGTAACCCCTGCTCATCTACCAGGGTCAAAGGGACTTGCTGCTCCTTCTGGAGCTGATCATCGGCCCTTGAGCTAGCACTCCCCTGAGCTCCAGACATCTGCACTCCTTGCTGCCACTGCTATTTGGGGGCCCTGTGGGAAGTGAGTGGCCCCACCACTGCTGCTGCTACCACCTGTGCGGGGCCCTTCCTGGTCAGCTTCTTACTACTGACTGCACCATCCCTGCTGCTGGGGGAGTGCTCAGGACTGCACAGGGAGGTATAGATGGGGCTTGTTCATCTCTGGACTCTGTGACTGCCATCTCTGCTCTTGTGGTGGGGGAAGATACTGTTGTTGCTGTGAGGGGAGAGTGGAGCAGCGTGGAGCCCTTCGCTTGGTTCATCTGCTCTGCACACACTACCACCACCTTTTTCGCCCTCTCCAGCATCCCCAGCCACCACCTGCATTGCCTCCTCACCTCAGTGGAGCTGCTTGCCTCCTGTAACATCTGGGACTGCCGCAGCAACAGGGACTTTTTTCCACAACCCAGGCCTGCTTGGGCGCATGTGCTTTCCTTCCTCCCAAGTCCTTCCCTCCCGTCCCCAGCTACATTTGGCCAGAGGGCTCCCTGCCAGCCTCTTCTTTGCCCTCTAGCTGTCACAGGGCAGTTTGTCCCCCTCCATTCCCTGCCCTACCTGCCCCTCCTCAGCACAGACTATAAAATCATAGCAAGACCATCTTGCTGAAGTTGGGGTCTGTGCTGAAGGACATGGTCCATCCCAACCAGACCTACCCCATCCCTGGTTAGCTGGTGTGGTTGGAGGCCTGTCTGGTTGTTTGCTTGGCAGCCTCCTCTGCCTGGGTCAACTGGGACAAGAGCTCTGATCTGATGGTAGGGGCTGAGAGGCAAACAAGCTCCCTCTGATCTGTGCTTCAATCCATCTGGTGAAGCACGGGTCCACTGCTCTATCTGGGAATTTATCTTTCTGCCACCCATCCATCCCCAGCAGATAACTGGCACAATTTAGAGGGCAGGGTGTCTGAGTGGCTGTGGAGGTGAATAGGACTGCTCTGGTGCCTTTCCCTTGAGGGGATGGCACTGATGCTCAACCAGCTAATTCTGCTCAACACCTTGCCCCTCTTCACTCTCTCCCTCCCTCGAGGTTCTTGGACAACCTTCAGAAGATGATTCTGGAGTTTTTTTGTCCAGGACTGCAATGGGTCTCTGCAGGGATCCTGAGTCTGCAGCCAGGTCCACACCTTCTTCCTCCAGGCCCTGCAGAGACTCCTTTATAGTGCAGGTAGTCCAGCATGGAGCTCTCTGATGCATGCCTTCCTCCGCCACCTCCAAGGGCTCTGATATGACCAGCAGCTCCTTTATCTCCACCCAAGGTCTTCCGCGAGACCTCTCCAAGCTGCTGGTCTTCTACCAGGATCTCCTGTGGACCTGGAAGCTGGTTTCACCCTCCTGGTCCGTTGTGTCTGCCAAGGGGGAGGATCTTCTCGTGGAGCCCCTGCTACACAATCCACAACTTCGTGAGCAGATGGTGGAGATCCCCTCGGCATCAGGAGGTTGGTTCTGGCAGGCATCACTAGGATTGGAGACTTCCTGGACTACGACAGGGGCACTTGGGTGGATCTCCAGATGCTGGCTTGCTTCACCCTTTGAACCCCCTGGCACATATTCCAGGAGGTGAGGGCAGCATTGCCTCCCACTGCTTTGATTTACTCTCCTGCAAGAGAGCTCTCCCTGCTCCTCCCCTCAGTCCTAGCCCTCCAGAGCTTTTCATCGGATCCTGGCTGCTAGACTTGCAGTCAGTCTGTTTTCAAACCGCACCAATGGACCATGTGTCCACACTCATCCTCCACACCCTTCTTTTCCTTGCCCTCGTGTCCTGCCCAGACACCAAGTGGCGGGCCCTGATACCACCTGTGGAGGGTGTGGAGCCCCGGTGGAGCCTCTATTCCACCCTGACTGCACGGTCCTCTGGTAGCTCCCTCATGGAGCTGTGAGGATGGGCATGCACTTGGCGTGGTTCACTGCTCATCCTGAACCTGCCCATCCTGCAGTGTGAGGGGGACCCTGGCTCACATCTCCCTCAAGTGCACCAGGTTGCAGCCCCTGTTCCAGCATCTCCAGAACCTCTTGCTGAATTTTTGGCTGCACTTTTCCCTGCACATGTTCCTATATGTACCCTCCATCCATGGCACCACAAAGTCACAGGACCTCTTCATCAACCTCCTCCTAGCCCAGGCCAAAGTGGCCATCTACCAGGGAGAGGAGGTTATGGGTGCTCTGTGACTGTGGGTTCTATTTTATTCCTCTATCCGTTCATGCATCCAGCGTCTGGGCAGTGGTTGCTGGCTCCCTAAACATCTTCAGGGAGCAGTGGGCGCTGTCTGGGGTTCTCTACTTGGTTTCCCCTTCTGGTTCCCTCTGTTTGACCCCTTCGACCCCTGTTCCTGTTTTTTTCATTCATTGTCCCCCACAATTATTTATGTCCCAGGCCCCCCCCTTAGGCTGGGGGAGGGGCCTTTAGTGGAATTCAAAGAGTAGCACTCTACGGTAGCCATGTAGTCTGATCCTGTCACAGTATGTATTAATTTTTGTATAATAAATTATAAATATTTGTGATATATCTGTTTTTCAAATTTGTGCTGTTTCTGGGCGACACACCCAGACAAACTGGCATCAGCATTATCTAGCCTGTTTGATGGCCCATCAAGCATCAACAGCTCTACAATGCACCCAGCAAGAAAAGCCAGGGGCTACAACTATGAGTCAGCTGGACATGTAGGGGCATGCCTGTGAACAGGGGACTCCAAAAGCTTTTCCATGCCCATATGCTGTGAGTTTCTGTTTGGACAAGCCACACAGCAAAGGATATAAAAGGAAGCTGCAACATCTCCTTCTTGTCTTCGATCCTGCTTCTCACCTTTGAAGTAACTTCTCTACAAAACTGAAGTTTTGAATAAAGTCCTGGATGTGCTCCAGAGGGACTTTTCAAGCCAGAAAACTTACCAGTGCTGCTAAGAACTTGATGTATGGATTTGAAGTCATATGTATGTATCTGATTGCTTTGACCATTACACATCTCTCTTCTCATTTGCTTCTTTTCTTTTATAATAAACCTTTAGTTTCAGATACAAAGGATTGTCTGGCAGCATGGTATTTTGGGTGAGATCCAAACTAACATTGATCTGGCAATGTGGCTGGTCCTTTAGGGATCAGAAGAACATTTTGTAAAGTGAATAGAGTTTTAAATAACTTACCACTTTACTGTACCTAGTTGCTGATTGGGAGCCAGAGGCTGAAATGCAATAAATGAAATGTGATTTCTTTTGTGGGCTTCTTGATAACTATGTGCAGGGGGTGAATCTGGTATTAACATACATCTCAAGACTTCTAGTTAAATATTTGCTTTATGAAATACCTTGGGGTCGACCAAAAAGACCAAAAGACAAAAGACAAAATTTCTTTTCCCACAACAAAATTTTGGCAATTTGGAGAAAACTAATCAACAGATGAGAACAAATGTATAATTTTCCTTCAAATGGAATTGCTGTGGATCCCTTTCTACGTCCAGGCTGCTCTCAGAAACACACAATTTTTGGTTAAAATGATCTGCAAGGTCACCATGCCAAGGACAGTAAGCTGGAATGGTAATGACCCTCAGCCGAAGAGAGAATCATTGCATGTAGTAGTCATTTGAGCAAGCTATAATATTTAACACCTTAAGGAACATAGATCTTTTGGTTATATTCCTATATGCATTTTTCTGGAGCTAGGAAGGGACTCTCATCAACTATGACATCTTACATGATTAATCGTTTGTAGTTACAGATATATGGGAAATGGTGGCCCTTAACTTTGCCTATATTTTGTAATCACCATACACTACATTTGTGTGTGATATTATGTAATGCATGGTCTATTTGAAATTTAGTAACACTGGCAGAAGACTTTTCATCCAATCAGTAACTCAGTATTGTGTTCCACTGTCAAATGAGTATTATAAATTCATATGCAGGTTTACATGGCTTCACAAGGAGTGGAACTTGGATGAAACTGCAAAGGAAATAAGTAATTTATTATACATCTGCTGGTCATTAATAAGGTGTCCAGTATGTAATAGAATGATAGATGGAGATACCAGGATAACATTGTTGAAGGAAGAAAACAGGAAAAAGAACTACTTATAAATAAAATACCTGAATTAGAAATCTTTCAGATGACATATAATACTTGGAGTATAATGGCAGCTGCTTTGATATTTTTTTAAGCAGTTCTGAGATTCAGTTTCTGAAGCAGGTTTGTTTGATAAGATTTGGAAAATCTGGAGGGTCGTTGACTTATCAGTAGAACACAGCTTATGATGTAACAGTGATGCATGCAAATTTCAAAAGATAAGAGACAGACACATTTATAATCTCAGTGTAAGAAACACTCACTAGGTGAGATGAAAAACCCCTGAAACTTGATTCTATTTATTGACTTTCAAAAGCTGTCGAGGAATATAAATAAACTAAGCAAGAATATGAAGAAAATAAAAGAATTCAAAATATTGCACTGTTTCTGGAAGCACTAGTTCGCAGGCTGATGGGCAATCTATCATTGATAGAAGTGAACCATTTTACACTGTTTACACAGTGTAACACCCTTTGTTACGCTCTTTACCTCATTGCCTCTCACTCTTTTCCCAAACACTAATGCAACCCACAGCAGCAAAAAGAAGAAAGCTGCCAGGATTCTTATAGACTGTAAGAGATGCACATATAAGCCTAAATTCTCAAAAGTGGCCTTTGATTTTGGATGCCCAGTGTGAGCCACCTGATTGATTTTCATAAATTATAAGCATTCATTTGAAGTCCATTTGAAGTCAGCATGAACTGCTGGTGCTCAGTACCTCCAGAAATGTGGTCTAACACTTCCTGAAATGAGCTCCCAAAGACTGAGGCAGTGTAAATTTCAGATTATTTTTGAAAAAATTGGTCATTGCTTTTGAGTTCTTTGAGTGCACATCTTAAAACAGGTACTCATACAGCTCTGATAAGAGGTGTGTATGCTATGAGATACGCATTCAACAGAGTTTCTTTCATTCCTCTAGCTGTTGTGAGGGAAATAACCTGAATGAGTTTCCCAAATCATCTCCAAGTCAAGAGACCAAATGTTATTATTTGCTTCTAATTTCAAACTCATGATGTTTGGATGGGCTTGGAGTTATACAAAACAAGTTATACAAAACAATACCTATCCCTACTTATTAAGTCAAGATCAGCTAATAAATCACTTAGTGCGCTACAGTGAATGTCCTTAAAAGTTTCATTAGTTCCAGAGACAATATTTGGGCCAGATCCTGTGTTTAAAAAGCCATATATTTATAAGGAGGAAATCCAGAGAATCTTTCAGACTTGTGGAAATTTGTAATAAAGGTTTTCATTATAAATGCAACAGTATAGAAGCCAAAAAAGCTCTGTTACTCCCAAGAACCCCCACTAAAAAACAACCGGACTACATCAGAATAGGTGATTTTTGCCAGAATTTGCCCCATGAACTCCTGTTTCTCACACTGTACAAGCCAAAAATAGTTGTTAGTTATTCTAATGTTTTGATTTAGAAATGGAGGAGATATTTTCTTAGTAAAACCACTTCAGGATTCAAATTAGAGATGATGGAGTGAGCCACAAAAATTTGGATCCTGATGTCAGACACATCCATGCATGCAGTACAGGATTGTTTGGATACACTGTTTTGGTTCGGCTCAGGGTACAGAGAGGGCCAGATATAAAATTATTTTCCTCATTCAGCTTCAGAGACCCCCATAACTGTGTGGGTTCCAATCCATGACCGACAAATAATTCAAATGAAAGTAGAGATTCATAGACTGTTATAGAATGTTTCAAACAAGATGGGCATCATCTTAAAATGTTCTTTCTAGTAATTCCTCTTTCTGTAGAAAAATATCTACGCTCAAACATTTTCAATATCATCTATTTTCTGTACATTGTTTTTCTGTGAGCAAAATCACAGAAGAGCCGGCACAGTATTCTATAGATAACTTACATTCACTAAGCTCATAATTTATAGCAAAACTTAAAACAACAGTTAGTTAGAAGCCATGAATTAAAGTATCAAATATCTGATTATGGCATTTTTAACTAAAACATCTTCCTGTGAAACTGTTAAATGCGTGATATTCTTAAAGTACATAATTAGCAGATTGCTGGCTTCTGCTTTACATTTTGCTTCTGATTCAGCTCCACTAGTAAATACTTTTTACTACGTCTGTTAGAGAATTGTTAAAATACATAATATTTTTTATTTTATTTTCCTATATTTTTCTTATTTCTGGTTTACTTTATCCATCCGTTTCGGACAATGGCGTGTGATTTGGTGGCTAGATTTCTTGGATTACAATGGGGAAGACCTGGGTTTTGTTCCTTGATCTGCAATTGGGTGACCTTGGTCAAGTCATTTTGCCTCTCTGGCCTCAGTTTCTTTCTCTTTCAATTGGAAGTAATGATACTAACCTCCTTTATAAAGCATTTTCAGATCCAGGGATTAAAATATAGCTATTATTGCTTTAAATTAATCCTATATAGATTTTCACATCTCATTTGATAGAAGAAAAGTGGGTAATTTCTTTTGTTTGTTTTGCTTTTTTTTCCTGAAACTACTCCTCGCAATGAAGGAATTCAAATGCAAGTATTTGTTTGAGGAGTTGTTTTGTTTTTTACTTGCCATTTTGATGTGTGTGTGTGTGTGTGTGTGATATTTATATTTAAGAAATGAAATCATAGAATCATAGAATATTAGAGTTGGAAGAGACCTCAGGAGGTCATCTAGTCCAACCCCCTGCTCAAAGCAGGACTAACCGCAGCTAAATAATCCTAGCGAGGGTTTTGTAAAGCCACATCTTAAAAACCTCTAAAGATGGGGATTCCACCACCTCCCTAGGTAACCCATTCCAGTGCTTCACCACTCTCCTAGTGAAAAACTTTTTCCTAATGTCTAACCTAGATCTCCCCCTCTGCAACTTGAGACCATTGCTCCTTGTTCTGTCGTCTGCCACCACTGAAAACAGCCTAGCGCCATCCTCCCTGGAACCCCCTTTCAGGAAGTTAACGGCTGCTGTCAAATCCCCCCTCATTCTTCTCTTCTGCAGACTAAACAAACTTTGCTCTCTCAGCCTCTCCTCATAAGTCTTGTGCTCCAGCCCCCTAATCATTTTTGTTGCCCTCCGCTGGACTCTCTCCAACTTGTCCACATCTTTTTTGTAGTGGGGGGTCCCAAAACTGGACACAATATTCCAAATGCGCCCTCACGAATGCCGAATAGAGGGGAATAATCACTTCCCGTGATCTGCTGGCAATGCTCTTACTAATGCAGCCCAATATGCTATTAGCCTTCTTGGCAACCAAGGCACACTATTGATTCATAGCCAGCTTCTTATCCACTCTAACCCCAGATCATTTTCTGCAGAACTGCTGCCTAGCTCGTCGGTCCCCAGTGTGTAGCTGTGCATGGGATTCTTCCATCCTAAGTGCAGGACTCTGCACTTGTCCTTGTTGAACCTCATCAGATCTCTTTTGGTCCAATTCTCCACTGTGTTTAGGTCCTTCTGTATCCTATCCCTCCCTTCCAGGATCTCTACTACTCCCCCTAGCTCAGTGTCATCTGCGAACTTGCTCAGAGTGCAATCTACCTCATCCTCCAGATCATTAATGAAGATGTTGAACAAAACCAGCCCCAGGACCAACCCCTGGGACACTCTGCTTGTGACCGGCTGCCAGCTAGATATGAAGCCATTGATCACTATTCATTGAGCCCTATGCTCCAGCCAGATCTCTATCCATTTTATAGTCCATTCATCCAACCCATACTTCTTTAACTTGCTGATAAGAATAGTGTGGGAGACCATATCAAAAGCTTTGCTAAAGTCAAGGTATATCACATCCACTGCTTTCCCCACATCCACTGAGCCAGTCACCTCTTCATAGAATGGAATCAGGTTGGTCAGGCATGACTTGCCCTTGGTGAATCCATGTTGACTGTTTCTGATCACCTTCCTCTCTTGCAAGTGCCTTAAAATGGATTCCTTGAGGACCTACTCCATGATTTTTCCAGGGATTGAGGTGAGGCTGACCAGTCGGTAGTTCCCTGGATCCTCTTTCTTCATTTCTTGAAGATGGGCACTATATTTGCTTTTTTCCAGTCATCAGAAATACAGTATTTAATATATAAAATTCTAGTTTGTTCCTTCATTGCAGCACACAGTACAATGATGATGACTTTATCATTTCATTATACTATAATAGCATGAGGTCATATAATCAAGGTTATAAGTGATACAGGGTTGACCTTTAATAAAAATGCAAAGGTTCTAATAATAAACAAGTGAATAGTGTGAATTATATTAGAATCATTCTTTTATGACTGAATAATCTCCCCTCACCCTTATTATGAACAACATTACAAGAGAGTATCCAGGAAATGAAAAGCTAAAATCTATGGGAAAGGTAATGATCTTTGAAAATTTTCTCTAATGAGTAATTTGTGGCTCAGTGGATTTCAAGAGATTATTGGTTTTTGAAATGGATTCTATCAACTAAGGAGATAATGAAAATCATTAGGGCTGCATAAAGTAAAACAGCAGATTTGTTATGTGGAGTACTATTAGCTGAGCCTCTATTTCCCACACAGTTTAGAAGTACTTTTTTTCTTAAGCTGAACTTCTGTGTTATTTTGTATATTATGGGGCAAACTTTGATATCAGTGAAGCCAATGGCAAAACTTCCTTTACCTCGAGGGGACAATTATTTGGCTCTTTGTACTCTTGAGAAGTGCTGAAATCATTGAGAGCTACAGGTGCACGACTCCTCTCATGATCAGTTCCCGTTGTAAAATACAGATTTCTCACACTCAAAGTAGATGAAGAAGATGTTTTCTTCGTTACTCAACCGCACACAATATTTTACAGAAATTCTACCCATAATGCATCCAGGGGCCATCTACACAGTCACAATCAGGGCCACATTGTACTAGGTACTATACAAAACATAGAAAGACATGGTCTCCTTGCATCAAAGAGTTTGCAGTGTAATTAAGAGCTTAATACACTACTGTAGATGCCCAAAGCCTGAGAAATAGTTATGATACATACAATATTGTCCCCAGACTTGTTTTTACATACCAATATCTATTTTCTGTCTCTCTCTTAATCTCTATAGTCATCCTACTACTTTCTGATTTTCTATTTGTTTTTACTGTTGTTACTTTTAGTTCCAAGCATACAGGGAAACTGATATTAGAGATACTTCTCTGTAGTAAACACTGGCAAGATGACTTGTATAATGGTGATCATTGTATTACAGATTATGTTGCAAATTAATAGTTTGTTTTGCTATTCCTTTCCCCTCAAAATCATATTGTGCTGAGCTGTAAAACTATTGCAGGAAGGTTCCAAGCTATTGGGCCTTAGTATTGCAACTTCATTTTGTTCAGAATATGATATTTATGATAAATAAAATAGGCAATGAATTTATAGACACAGTTTGTCAACATTTTGATGAAAAACTGCCACAGAATACACTACTTACTTCATGTATGCCATGGCACATAGCAGATCTGAAGAAAATAGCTGCCATAGCAGAGACAGACATGCTAAGTTATCATAATGCATTCTTTGGGTTAATAGATATAGTAGTGGAGTTTCTTAGTGATCAAGTATGAAATAAGGCCTTATTCAGTTTTGCTCAATAGTTTGGAGGAAGCCTCAGTAGTTAGAGCCTTTTATTTATTTATTTAAAGATAATGTTGGCCTAAAACTGGGGTTATTCTTTTATTATATTTGTTTGGCAAAAGGATCATGATTTTTTTTAATATCCACACTGGGCTATTAAATGTGGACAAACATGTCCTACATTATTATATCGCATGTAAAGAACACAACTTCTAACAGCACACCCCACTGCTATAGTACTGCAGTATTGATTGGAGTTAGGAATAAACTAAATTTTTGCTGTGGGACAGGAACTAATACAGTATAGGAACCTGTGGAAGTGTATGTTGCCAGTTAAGCTCTGCTGACAGATCTAAATTATCTAGCAACCATACTGTCGCCAAACA
Source organism: Mesoclemmys tuberculata (assembly GCA_007922155.1). Taxonomy (NCBI): domain Eukaryota; kingdom Metazoa; phylum Chordata; order Testudines; family Chelidae; genus Mesoclemmys; species Mesoclemmys tuberculata. The sequence goes on along the minus strand of ML675618.1, from coordinate 42,713,213 downwards.
AAACAAGGAATTATTTTTTAAAAATAAGTGTTAAAAAAAGTGTTGGCCGCATTTATCAAAACATGAGCAAGAAAAATTCCAGTGCCGTAAACAAAATCCCATATCTGGAAAAATTTTAGGATTAGAAAATGATGCTGATTAAGTGTGTGGAGGAGATTTAAGGTTGCTTTAAATCTGTAAATTATTTTAACATTCCAACACACTTCCCCTGACTACTAGAGCCAGATCTCCTAATAGTAAATGAAACACTGACATTGCTAAATATTTGCTGTATCAGTTCCAAACTCATTTAATATTATTTTGTTTTATGATTCCAGCACTGTAATCCTCCAGTTTTATTCAGTGTAAAAATATCATATATAAAAATAATACCTCTTCTCAATGCCAGTAGATTCTGTAATCACTGACAAAAATCAGACAAATACTTCCCTCATTGATTTTTCAAACAATGTTTAAAATGTACCATCACTGTCTCATCATCTGTGATATAGGATCTACTCTATTTGAGAATGAGATCTAAATGTGTTGGAATTTAACAGTTTATTCCTATGAGGATTTCTATGATGTTAACGTTGCAAATGATTCACTCTAGATCTGCATGACTTGATATCTGGCTATATACTGTACCTTTCACAGAGGGCAAAAACATTTAAATCATATTACTGTTGTACAAATGATGTGACACTAGAATGCATAAATGTGATTGACAGTGAAAGATGGGTTGAGTTAAAATAATCCTATGTTCTTTTCTTAGATTTTTAGAAGGCTTTGTCTCCTTCTCCATAGAGATTTTGGTCTCTAACTTTTCTGTCTTGTAAAATATGAACCCATATTTCAATGATTCATGTTTAAATGTAACTAAAGTAATTTTGTGTCTAGTTTCTGAAGTTATTTTTGGTTAATTCATTCATGGGTGTGCACTATATAACTACTCAAGTTCAGTGGTTATTATTTTTTCTATTATATCCACAATTTTAAAGGTTTGCAACAAATAGAACTGTTAACATTTGCTCAGCAGAAAATGAACAGCTTCATAATGAAGGTAATTTTTTTCTCCTTTTTATATACATATTTTTACCATCTTCCCTTAATTTGTTCAGCTGTGAAAATGAGGTGAATAGCTGAAATGGACCAACAGGCAGACAAAAGAGTTTAGATTAGTTAAGAATAGAGAAGTCTGATAGAACGTCAGAGGAAACTAACAGCCTTAGGTGAATGGACAGCAGATGGCAGATGAAAGTCAATATTGAAAAATGTTTGAATGAACATTTAAAGTAACATATGAATCGAGGTGCAATTGGTTTAGAATGCAGCAACCTGCTTGTTATGTGAGATATAGAACAAGAAGCATATTACACTGAATCTTTGTGATCTACATTGACTGCCTAAGAGATTTATGAGTAAGAATAAGGTGCTGGTTTTCACAACAAATCCTTGAAAGGCCTAGAACCATCTGCCATCATCTCCAGGGTTGGATTTAGGGGCAGGTGACCCAGGTAACCACCTGGGGTGCTGGGCTTGGGGGGGTGCCAAGCTCATGGTAATGGAACTGGTGCAGTTGAGTAAAACCGAGGTCAGAATTCGACACGAGGTGCAAAGCCTGGCAAACTAGATCACTGATTTCAAATTTCTGGTCTCAGTTGTGGTTTGGCATGATCCCCTGTTTCAAGTAAACATTGTAAACAAGGCATTACAGACTTAGTTGATGGATATGGCAACTTTGATGAAAAACTGCCTTGATTTCGTTGTGGCCTACAGAGACAACAGATTTCAAGGTGCCATCATTGCTGCCAAAGAAATGGTGGAAAACTTCGGAGTTGAGTATCTTCAGTGGTTGAAAGTGCCTCTCTTATACTCGGATAGAAAACTGACTCATGTGCTTGAACAAATTTGAAAAGTATGAGTTGGCAGTCAATGACATTCAGCAAATTAAAAGAACCCCAAAGTGTGTGCTATAAGCATGCTCTGCTTGTATATTTGAAAGATGGAAATGGAGAAATTAACCAACATTATAAATTCTGCTTCTGATTCCCATAATTTGTAGCATGAAAAAATATATTTCTACAGCACAAGCTTCATGTTTTCAAAATATTTTTAACTTAAAGGGTTAAGTACCTGAAATAAATCATTTCCCAGACAGAGCATCTGAAATGTTCAAGATCCTCTTCTGCTCACTGGATAGCAGGAGAGAGAGCTGGAGGACCTAGTGGCCTTCTATATTTATACAGGAAAAGCACCCTGGGGTAGGGTGCTGATATAGATGGAGGGCGCCTGCTGACTGCACGAGGTTTTGGGGGCATTTCTGTTTTAAAAAGGAACCAATAGAGGCAGTTGAGGATAGTCTATATATAAACACAAAACCCAACAATTGGCAGTAAGATGGAGGTCTCTTTTTCCAGAGGCAAAGGGACAAAGTTAAGGGATGCCAAGAGATTACACTTTGATAGACAAATTTTGAAATTATATTTAACAACATAAACATATATTCAATGATTCAGAACCGTCTAGTCATGCATGTTATTAGCCTACAAAACCCCCTGACCTTTTTTCAGTTACCATCCCTCTCTCTCAACTCCCTCTCATTTTCATCTTGAATTAGTTTGCATGCTCTTCTGATCAGTGATCATCCTGTGTGTTTGTAGAGCACCTAGCACAATGTTCAACTGATCCTGACTGTGACCTTTGGGCATTAATGACTTGATCATATGCACATTGAAGTCAATAGCAAAGCTCTCGTAACTTTAATGGTGCAAGATTATGAGCTAAGGTAATATGAATAATTAAATATAATTATTAATAATTCAGTGGGCTAACTCCTGAGTCACATCTCTGTAAGCATGAACTAAATAAGGATAAATATATTTCCTTATATCTCATACACATTATTTCAGACTGTCTTTATTATGATAGTAAAAATTGTCATTCAAAAATATATTACGATGCTATCAAAATTCCATTGGGGTATAGCAATTTGGTGAGGAGAATTTTGTTCCTCATTATAAAAAGGAAGTGCTGTTTTTAATTCCTTATGTGTGAGTCCTTGCTTAGAGTTTATATCTAATGTATGCACTTGTTTCCTTTTTAAATTTACATACTGTAGTAAAGCAATGTAAATAAAATAACAGCAGTTTTCTTAACCTATTGATCCTAGAGAATATTATATTCAAGAGAATTCTCATATTGAATAGTTTCAGTCTTTCAATCTTTAATCAGATATGATTAGCATTTGATAAATCCAAACACATAGTCTCTTCCAACATTGCATTTCCACATTTTTTAACGAACAGTGAATCATGTTGATTTAAATTTTTCCTTGTAAAATCATTAAGCAAATTTAATTTTCAGACATTTATCTCTTCAGTAAAATGCATGTGTTGGCTGCCTATCTTTATCTGACTTGACAAATATTTACAGGCCGTTGTGTTGTCCTCTTACTGACTGGAGCAGGATTAGCCAAAAAACAATCAATGCAAACTTAAAACACCAGGATCTCAGCAGCTTGTTGTACAGAATATTACTTTGCAAAAGATCCTGGACAAAGTTTCCGAAGTATTTGTCTTAATTCCAAATGTGTGCATTTATTCTAAATACAATCCAAGATTCTCTGTTAACTAGTGTTCCTGAGGATTAACTGCTGGGACCACAGGGATTTAGCTAAACATTGATTTTTCATAAAATAATCCAATTCACTCTTAGCAGAACGGGCAATGTAGCTACAAGTAAACAAATGCCAAGGAAGGCTATTTTTTATCTGAGTCCCATGTATTGTAGGAAGAAGACCACAAAAGTGAAAACCATATTATAAAGACTAACACTTAAACTGAAAAATTCCCTAAATACAAATTAATTGAAATAGTATTTCTGTAGTCAGATCTGCCAACAGATAATTTTTGAAAAGCCATAACTTCATATCAAATAAGCCACTTCCATGTGCCTTGCAGACGTCTGCAAAATATCCCTAATTTTGAGGAATGTGAAATGTGGACAAAATCCAGTAGTGATAACTGTAAGTATCTGAATGGTAATAGATCTTCCACAGTCCATGGCAACGGTACCTGAATTTCTTTAGTGGTTAAGCAAGGGCATCCATTCTCAGGCTTTTGACTCCCCAGCTCTTGCCTTTCTTGGCTAGAGACCAGTATGTCACTCCCTTCTGGCCAGGGTTTTTCAAGACTGCACAGTTCCCTGCCTTCACTGCATATTTGCCAGCAGAGACAGACTATCAAATCACACCTGCTTGCTTTCTCTTTACAGGTGTAATTAATACAGTTATAAATTACCCATCCAGCACTTCTCATTTAAGCCTATTTTATTCTTAGGTAAAAATACTGCATAGAAAACAAAATAAAAAAATAAAAGCATCTACATGCATGTTATTAAATTCACCTGAATTCAAACAAACCATATCATGTGCTCCTTCAACGCACCATCCACAAGCTTCCATTCAGAACAAGTACATGGTCTTACAGGGTCTCAGTAGGACAAGTCCTTCTAACCCTACCCTAAGGCAGGTGTCCTTCATGGACGAGAGGTCCTGTCCATTTGCTGGATCAGGAAGAAGGCCCTGAGCTAGTTTAAAACCAAGCTATTTATCCAAAACCATTTTCCTTGCCTGTTTTCTGGGAGAATCCAATATGAACTAGTGTATGCATAGCTCTCCAAGGTGGTGGCTTCAAAGGACTGATCATGGAGGAAGTACATTAGCATCCTCTCCTACTACAGAAGGTACATACAATGCCTCAATAACACATACCCAATTGCATATTTAATACAATGTACCCTAAAGGTATTAACCTTAACTCAGTAAAGTTTGTCTTAATTCCATAAAGTTTGTTCACAATATTACAGGATATTGTCAGTCTGTCACAAGAGCTACCTCGTTATTTGGGATTTTTGTTTTATTTTGTTTTTTCATTTATTAATGTTTTCACGATTAAAAATGTAACAATGCAGGTTGGTTTTGTAGGAAGGGTGTTGTTCTTTGTTTTGTTTGTTTTTGCTAGAATTTGCCCAGTTATGCATTGTCTCTTTGATCAGTCTTTCCACACATTTCAATATCATGTTAAATCTACTTTTCACCATATTTCATGAAAAAATTTTTTAGATACCATTCACTTATTCATAGATGACCCTCGTCAAGGATTTTACATTCAACAAGAAGTCTTGCATATTTTCACATTTCGCCACAAAACATTCAAACTAGAGACAATATGAGAGTATTGTTAATTTTAATAAGAGATACTATAACCATATATAACCATCTATAACCATAGATTATAAAGAAAACATAATAAATTATACAACTAATAGATACATGGGATCTCCCAAATCACAGAAACATGCAATCCACAAGTGAGTATGCGTTACCAGTGCTGGCAACAGAGACTACAGTCATGCTTATTATTATCTGTTAAAGCTCCACTAGGCAGAGGGAGGAAATGTCCCATGTCCTGGGAGAGTGGGCTAGCCATTGAGCTGCAGGTTATAAGGGGGAGTCTACTCCTTTGTCTGTGCTTTGTGTTGGGCCTGATCTATTAGGTAGTCTCAGATCAGGCCCTGAAGTCAAAGATGGTGGAGAAATACCCAGATTAAGGATCTCACTACAGTTGCAGCATGAGCTGGGTATCAGGACTGAGGCAACTGCACACATCCACTAGAAAATGTTTAGGCACGTAAGGAATTTTATTGGCTGAAACTTAGGTGCCTAAGGACTTTGGGGTTAGGCAGCAACTGAGTATCTAAATTTTGGACTTTGGTACAAAGTAGCAGTTAATTCCCTAAATCCCTTTTTGGATCTAATCCATAGTCACTGTTTATCTCAGTTTCTCGTTTGTAAAATGAGGGTAATAGCAGATTCCTGCCTCGTAGGTCTTTGTGAGACTGTTTTAATAATAAAACGTTGGTGTGTGATGTTCTCTAATATGAAGATAATGGGGACCATACATGGATAATAATGTCAAAATGTGTCAAATGTGTTTTAAAACTCACTATTACAATACCTACATATTATCTCTGAGATTTTAGGAACCCTGAAAGAGATATTTTACTCTAACTCTGAATAGAAGCACTTGGCAGGAGGAAGTTCACAACCCAAAATAACTAACACTGAACAGTAGTTAGTATAGTAATCTGAACTCAGTTTTGGAGCTAATATTCCAGTTCCAAAATACTGAGGTTTGTTTTTTCCTTCTCTCTTTAATTTATCTTCCCCAATGAATTTCTGGATTCTGTTCCCCCTCAACTTCCATACTTGGTTTTTATCAAGCACAGCTCAATAGCTCTGACAACTTCTCTATTCAGTCTCAGGATGCAACCACTTCATTAGAACTTCCACTCTATGCATTGCCATTCTTTAGCAATCCGGACTGTGGTGTGTTCTGTGCCAGATCCTATAGAGGATTGCTAGCTTTTTTCAAGATTTGTTTGGGTTTTTTTTTCTTCAAGAAAAGCAGATTTTAAAAAAATCTCTGATTTCCAGCTAGTAATTACTAGCTAGTGGCTAGTAATTGCAGTCTCTTATCGTGTAGATGACTTTGTTCTGTATAATTCCTGGTTTCCTACTTAAAACTGATGCTTTTCTATTCTGCCTTCTTTACAGAGAAAATAGCCTTTAGTAATATTAGTATACCTTGCACTGTTCTGATGACAAGTTAAAAAAAATTGGCAATAATCTCTGCATTATTTCAGTGAAAGAAACGTCATGATACCCAGCCACATATCTATATAATCTGCCAGCATTCCTGTGAGATATTTGCATTTGATTTTATTTTGAAGTGATTCACTTGTACATGACTGGATTATCATTTTAGTAAGTATAAATGTAAAGATAAAGATTTTGATTTATTTTCATTCACCAGAATTTAGAGTAAATTTTGCTGCTTACATTCAACTCTTTTTTTTAATTATCCCACTTTCTCCACTCTATGTCTTAAGTGCTACAGATGTGAATAAGCATCTTAATTAATTGGTTGGTCAGAAAGATTTCTTCAGAACAATAAAACCCTTTACCAAGGGCCTGCTGCTGGACAATAGAGTGTAACCTACATTGATTGGCACTCTAACGAAGCTGGGACAATACTGCAAATCAGTATGCATGAAAATTCACTCAGACGTTGAAGTGTTGGGTTTGATGAAATCAGTGATCTTGTTGGTTTCCTTAACCATGAATATTCAGGTGAGTGTAATATTGTTCACATCGAATATAGGAAGTGTTAGTTCCTCATTCAAATGCTCACAATTCAATGTGAACAAGAGATTTTTAGGCACAGATATTGGCACTTGCTAATCACTCTTTGTTACAGAAGGGCTCTCTCTTTATGTACAGAGTTTGCTCATGCAATCAGGAAGAGAAACAATCCCATGTGATTCAGATGATCAATCACATACCACACATAACACATAAGGAATGAGGGGTAGTCGAAGTCATAACAGAAGTACACAGTGTGTGAACAATGCATAGGTTAAGCTCAGTTAGAATTTTTACAAATAAAAAATAAATGCATTAAGTGATTCTCTTCCAAGATAATGCCCAAACACAAAAAATGAGTTACATGTGTTTGGTCAGTGCTAGTTGTAGCTACCATATGTAAGAGAGGGCCAAATCCCTGGTGCATATGGGTGTGCATATAGGTGTGCAAGATCCTCTATTCTTTAAAATGGTGCTGCAAATGGAGGCTCCTCAGGCATTGGCTCCTCTCACACAATGCCTAGCCTGGAGAGAGGTATTTGTATGAAGTTCTCTCTCAAACTCAGGGAAGCTTTATGACCATTTTGCCACATACCCAATCAGTGTTATAAGTAAGGCAGGTATAAATATGCTAAACTTTTTTTTCCCAACTTGAAGTGAATTCAGCTAACTGCATGGAGCCACATTCTCAAGCTGATGTAAATCAGCATAGTTCCAGTGTATTTCAATGGTGCAATGCTGATTTACCTCAGGTGAGATTCTGGCCCATTAGTCATAAATCTGTTATTCTAATATCTTAGAAATAAAAAAAACAAACAAAACCTGAAATCTCTCATTATCACCTTGCAACCAAAGGAACTTCATGTAAATGACAATTCCAAAATGACAGCTATGTCAATAGTAAAATGGCATAGCTTTTGAGGCAGTACATGTTGTGGAAAAATAAATGAATTAGAGAAACCCACAGAGCACTACTTAACTGAGTTTGGATATTTCATTGCTGGCTCAAACTGTTTGATTTCCTCTTTCCAATATTTTGTTTGCTCATCTGTTAGATTCAAAGGCTAAATTTCATAGCATTTCTTTTTTTACCCTTGATTTATGTGTTTGGGTTACCTTTAACAAAAACTGTGACACAGGAGTGGAAGTGTTACCTGAAGAATACTGTAGAAGAATCATATGTTTCTGGGGTTTCCTGACATAGCAAACCATGCTGATCCAGTATGTAAACTTTTTACAAGTGTAGTGGAAACTAATGCTCTAGAAGGCTGTTTGTATCAGTGCTTTAGGCTGTCATTCAGAAAGCTACTTGGGAATTAGAAGAGAGAACAACGGGATACTTATTAGATCTTAATAACAGGAACATTTAGAACAGAGCAGGAGATCCCTTACCACAATTCTTTGTTTGTTATTTCTCAAAACTTATAATGATTTTTGGAAAGGGTTGTGTCCTTTCTTCATTCATAGAATTTTGTGATTACTTGAGCCTTCTTCCTGAAATGGAAGAAGCTCTGTAACTTCAGCATGAAGGCGTTCAGCATGCAGGTATTGATAAATTATAGACATTAGCGAATTTATTTATAATAATATGTGTATTAATTATTTGGTTGCATTCCAGAGGTATACCAGAGATATACGCAAATGTAGGAAGATCAGGTCCCTGCCATAAGAGTTTGCAATTTAAGGTTAAAATTGAAACAAAACAAGGTAACAAGATGAAGATACTAATGAAGGGACAGATGTCACAGGAGCCTTACTTCAATATGGGTAAAAGAGATGTTATTAAAAGCATGAGTCAAATATAAAAGTCTATGGAGTTGACTATTAGGTTTAGAGCATTTTATAGTACAGGACTTTATGTTTGTAATGTTCTGATTACATCCTCATCTGAATTCATAAGGATAATTACATTAACGGTTTGAAGGTTCTCAGATACTATATTTTAATGGGAGCCATATCTTGTTTAGTTTGTAAGCCCTTTGAGGCAAGGAATATGTTTTTGTCCAGAACCTAGTGCACTGGGTACTGATCCATCACTTGAGGTCCTAGGAGCTACTGCAATACTACTGGTACTAAGTACTAAGGATTAAAACAAGATAGAAAAGATGACGGTGAGAGCAATAAACCAAAGGGTTCTCCCTATAGTATTTATTTACTTAAAGTGATCACTAATGCCATAGGTTTTTTTACCCATGAAAGTGTTCATGGGAAATATAGGAGTTTTGCATTTGTTTATTATTTCTTATGCATGTGTCCTTACAGACATATTGAATCTTTTTTTTTCTTATTAATCCATGCAATAAAAACTGTTCTCTCTTCAGCCTCCTCCCCTCTTCTGTCCTGAGAAAAGCAATGCTTAGTAAAGTATCCTGAGCTGCTATGGCTCATTTGCATAGAGGAGCTACATTTAAATTGTCTACACAGACATAATTCTCCCAGGTAAGCCAATGACTCTTTCAGCTAACAAGCAACCTTATAAATAAAGTACACTGAGTCTAATTCTGTGGATTTTATGTGGCAGGAGTCTCCTTTTGTAAGCCTCTTTTTCTAGGTTTTCTTGCATCCGGTACCGTCTATATTTTTAATCATGCTTATTGTACAATAGAGTCTTTATTTTTTTCTGTCATTTTTGTAAGACAAAATGGAGTTTTGTTTTGCCCATTGTTTACAATTAATAGAATAAATGCATAAAAATAAGAATGGATCAAATGATTCTTGATACTTTTTTTTTTTGCAATTTGTGGTGCAGTAAAATGATTTTTATATGTTACTAATTATACATGCTGTTAGAAGCACAAAGTGTAGATTTCACAGAAACAAAGATTTTAATTTACCTGTTCTCTATATATTCATATTTTGCAAACTCTCATTTTATCAAGCAAAATGAGCATTTTTATCTTAAATTTAACTTAAATAAAGATTTTTCCTATTAAAATTTTGAACTCTTTGTGTGTAACCACAGAGCTGTTACTGAGCTGAGGAAGAGAGCTTAAATATGTATATATTGTGAAAGGAAATTTCCCTTTTTCTCAATGTACCTGACCACCATGATCATCACCATAATAGCGGAACACTTCACACACATTAATGAATTTGTTCTCACAACAGTTCTCAGAAGTGCAGCTGGGTCAGGATATTGGGAGATCAGAAGCAGGAGACAAACTGGAGATGAGAACCACAAGTGACAGGTCAGAAGCCAAGCCAGGTAAGGACACCAGGAAGTCAAGCAAAGGGAGCAGGAAGCACAAGATACACAGTCAAAAGCAGGCTGGATCCAAGTTGTTCAGACAGCTTCCTGTTTCTGTTGCTGGCTTAAGTGGGCCAATTGGCTGCTCTTGGACTCCATCAATGGGACATCAGGGTTGAACTCTTGAATTGGGGCTGGGCTTCAAAGATCCTATGTCAACGCTTATCTGCAGGCTGCCAGGTGGACAGCTGACATGTGGCTGTTCCAGTGGACACAGGTTTGAAGCATATGGGTCATGATATTAATTTCTGCATCTTAGTAACATACTGACACGCTGGCCTGGCATTCATACAGGCTGGTCTTTGAGGTGGGGGCAGTACATTGCAATAGTGCAGCTAATCTAAAACATAAGCCCATGCTATTTATGGTGATAAATAATACAATTTATATATCTTTTTTGCACACTGGTCACTTTACGGTAACATACTCTCTCTCTTTCTCTCACTCACACACATACACATACACTTGATCACATCAGACACTGCATGCATTATAGAGCAGTGGTGATAAACACCATACTAGCTAACACAGGGTATATTCTTCCCTCCCAATTAGACAAATCTGAATAAGGTGAAATTAACAAGAAAATGAAAGAGCCATTTAAATGGTTTTTATCCCTTCCAAATGCAGACACGAGCTAATTATATTTTTATTAATAAGTACTACTTTCAAAAGAGGTGCCATCATATATTTAGCATGCTTACTAATTGTCAGTTGGTGGTTCTGCCATTTAATCTTAATATAACTGTTTTATATACCAATTAAATACCTTATTATTTCCTTTTAGTGTATTAAGAAAAACATTTACAGAAAATATCAGAAATGATGAGTCGTCTGTATTTGTGGTTTAATTGAACGTACACAGCTGTAGATAGATAATTAGCTAGCAACCAGTACCCATATATAACTCTTACACTTCACAGAGTGTAATCAGTTTATATTATAGTATAGCTGAAATAGTAACTGCAGCAATTGCTAAGGTTGTGTAAGTGTTTTGATTTTAGGCATTTGTTTTATTCACTTATAACTAGAGCCTTACCAAATTTGCAGTTGTGAAAAACACATTATAGACAGTGAAATCTGGTCTCCCCCAGGAAATCTGGCCTTTTGTGTATTTTTAGCCTATACTATAGTGTAAAAGTATACAAAAGTGCACAGCATTTCTCAAACTGGGGATGCTGAGACAAAACGGGGTTGCAAGTGTAACGTAGGGTAGCCAGACGGCGGCAGCTGTTGGCCAGGTGCTCAACTCTGAAAGCAACGCTGCTGCAAGCAGCAGCAGCAGAAAATTAAGCAGAAAAACACATCTGTGAAATTTGCTATTTTTGCTGTGACCAATATGTGAAAAATGTGATTTCTTTGTGCATTAGGTAGATCTCTACTTATAACTGTCCAAAAACGTCACTTATTGGGCTGCCACTTTACATGATTAGTGTTAGGGTAAGTTATGTTTGCCACATGTGTTCCAGAAAGCCCTGGCTCTTTCTGAGTTTTTTAAAACATTGTTTTAAAAATTGTTCTACCTGTTTGGTTGTTTTGATTGCATTTTTTTTGTCAGATCCTGGGCCAAAATGTCTGGGAATTTGTAGATGACTTTGCATTAGTGACTTGTCCTGTTAATTATTTACCACAATCCCAATTTTTTGTGTTATCTGCAAACTTTGGTAGTGATGATTTTACGTTGATTCCAGGTCATTAATAAAAATATTAAATAGCATGGGACCAAGAACTGATCCCTGTTAGACCCCAATGCTGATACCCTGTTACAATTACATTTTGAGACTCATCAGTTAGCAAGTCTTTAATCCATTTAATGTGTGTCATGTTAGTTTGATATCTTTATAGTTTTTTAATCAGAATATTGTGACATTAAGTCAATGCCTTACAGAAGTCTAAGTATATTACATCAACACTTATTTTCATCATCCAAACTAGCCATCTCATCAAAAAGATATCAAGCTAGTTTGACAGGATCTATGTCCATAAACCCATGTTCATTGTCACTGATTATATTGCCCATCTTTAATTCTTTGTTAATCGAGTCCTATATCAGCCGCTTCATTATCTTCCTTAGCATCGATGTCAGATTGATGGGCTCTAATGATCTCTTACCCAGGTCATTGTGTTGACTCTTTTGAAATATTTGCACATGATTAGATTTTTCCAGTCTTCTGGAGCATCCCTGGTATTCCAAGAATTATTGAAAAATAACATTATCAGTCCAGTTAGCTACTTAGCCAGCACTTTTCAAACTCCTGAATGCAAGGTTTTCAGACCTGATGATTTGAAAATGACTTTGCTACCTGCTTTTTAACATACTTCTAAAATACTAGTGGAATGTAAACAGTGTTATTACCATATGATGAGACTATGGCTGGGTCCACACTGACAGCAGCAAATTCACCGCTGTCAGATTGATTGCTCTGGATTGACTGAGCAGGTCTGTGTAGATCGATCCAGCAATCAACGCAGGAAAACCACCCTGGTAAGTGGTGTAGCGCTGTGTCGAAAGGTTCCTTTCGACGGTGTTCCCTTCAACACAGCGCCATGTGGACGGTGCGCAGAACAGACGCAGCAAAGTTGATGGGAGACACACAAGTGATTTATGTCAACTGCTGCTGAATCCCGAAAGTAAGGGTAAACCGGGCCTATATAATCTGTTTTTCCCCAAATACAGAACAGAAACACTGCACACTTCTGCCTTTTCTGCAACTATTATTGATAATTCGACCATTTCCATACCATTGTTAGGATATTTTTTATTTCCAATATACTTTTAAAAACCCAGCTTATTATCCTCAACTCCTCTGACCATACATTTTTCCTTGTTTCCTTTGCTTCTTACAACAATTTCTAGAATTCCGAGCTGCTGTTCTGAATTTATTATTATCAACCTTCCCTTTCTTCTCATTGTATAGCTGCCTGCATTAGCCCTGTGAAGTAGGTTGGTCTTTTAACCAATGTGGCCTTCTTCCTTGATTGTAGCTTTTTGGGCATCAGGTAAAGTGTTCTTAAGTAATTCTCAATTATCATTCACATTTTTCTGATTAAAGCTTTTTCCCAGCTGATTAGGCTCATAATAGATTTTGGCTTTGTGAAATTGGCCCTCTTAAAGACCTTAGTATATAAATCACTGATCTGACTTTATTTTGTTGCACATTATAAATGTGACCAAATCATGATCACTTGCACTTAAGTTGACATTATTATTATTATTATTAATAATCCTACTATTATTACTTAGTTCTGTAATGAGTTCCTTTTTATCTCCCAAGACAGGGAATTTTCCTGCACTACATGCAACACTTCTTGAGTTAGGAAGTTGTCATCTCTAAAGTTCAGAAATTCCAAAGATGCTTTAGTACCAGTTTTGAGGTCTGTATTATCCCACGGGAGCACATCTGCCCCAGTGGTTCACAGAATGAAATTTATTTCCTGATATACCTGGGTCTTGATTCTCTTAACTAATTTGAAAAATTAAGACTACGGCCTTAAACTGGCATTGGAAGGTGAGTGGGAGACAGTGGAGCGACTTAAGCACAGACTTGATACGATTACTGTGGCCTGAACCATGAAGGCAGGCAGCTTCATTTTTGTACCAGATGGAGCCTGAGCACCTTCACATTCATCTTCAAAGACAATGAGTTACAGTAATCCAGCCATAGATATGACAAATGTATGGATTATTGTGTCCAGGTCCTTTCCCAGGAAAAAAGGGTAAAAGTTTCCTAGTGACCTAGCAGTGAAAGATGGCATTTTTGTAAACTGATGCTACCTTGTCATCCAAGCTTAATGAGTGGTCATACAGGACCCAGAAGCTTTGCTCTTGTGTGAAAAATGGGAACTGTGTGCTTTAAATAGAAGGAAGAGATATTGTCTCAGACAGATCTTGGAAGAATTTCCCCTTTTGGATCAGTGTAATTTCAGTATTCTTCGGTTCGTATTGAACAAGCTGATTTTCTTCTGAAAGCTAATTGCCTATAGGCATGCTGACATTTTAGTAGTAGCAGTGGTTGAGATATATAGTTTAGTGTCATCTTTCCCAACAATTTAATATAGATATTGGAGAGAAGAGGGGGAGATTCCTGCAGTACTCCATGTGATAGTGCTGTCAAAAGTCTGTTTCCATCTTACTTTCTGGGAGTGTTAAATCAGGAAAGCATGAAATCACTCTCTACTCCTGCTGCATTAAAGTAGGCAGGCAAGTAAATGACACTTCATGATCAATGGTATCAAAGCGTGATGACAAATGTTACGAGTATCAGCATGAACAGTAGATCGTCTTCATCCATCATGAGGTGGAGATCATCTAACAATGTATGGTGATGTTTCAGTTATGATACTATATCAGATATTATAGTAGTTCCTAGAGGATGAGATGTTCAACACCTGATCCTGCAAAGACTTATAAATGTATATAAATCTCTGAGTGACTGTGGCCTTAGTCTGTTAGCACTTTTTACACGTTATCATGTAAAAACTACCATTAAAAGAGCTAACGATGTTATTTATTCTATGACATTTGTCATCATATTCCATTGCGAATATATCCTGTTTCATATGCAGAGACAAAAAAATGGAAGCTTTCAACAAAACATTGCTTTATATTGATTCTATTGATAATGGTTGCATTGAAATCGTCTTAATAGTGAAGAAACATCTGAAATGTCGCAAGTAATATTTGCTATTAGTTAGTTAGCATCACTGGGATTCAAAGATTCAAAGTCTGTAGAATGTGCTGCCCTGTTCCAAATCATTAATTTGATAAGGTGTTCCTCTTTGATATTTGATTCTCTCTTCTCTGTCCTTTGTATGGCTTCTGCTAACAATGGGAGTAGGGAGAAAATCTTGAGGGCAACTATGCAGAAAAAAGAAAAACGTTTGCCTTTAATGCTCACTAGCCTGTTGTTTAATAGAAAAGGATATGTGTTTGTTAAGTTAACTAGCTGTCATCCTTCTCAACTTTAAAACAGAACTTTTTCCTAATGGGAGGTGGGGCACCTCTAAAGTGAGATAGTGTGTGTATTCAACACAAACATCCATATCCCATATGGAGTCCTGAATCAATTTACATTTAAAGAAACATAACACTGTAGATATAGAGAGTTCTTAGCAGCTTCTGTGCATCCTGAAGCATTTCAGCTAAACTACTGATGGAGGACAGGGACAGACTGCCATTTAGCACTGGCTTGTGTTGGATGAGCTGTGCATCTGCACCATCCTGGCATGCTCAGGGAGAGAGTGCAGATCAGAAGGCCTTCCTGCCCCACACACACACTCCCTAATGTTCAGAGAGAGGATACATTCAGTATAATCCCTTCAGATGGTCAGGCATGATTGCCCTTCCTGTGGCTGGATAGCTCTGCAGTTTAGTGCACTTGGAGAATAGGGTGCTGCTCCATCCGCTGCCTTTTAGCCCAGAGGTACATGGACTGATCTGCCCCTCTATTCCCCTGAGTAAAGGAACTGTGATTATTGCTGATCCTTGTGCAGGTCCTACAAAATTAAGGAGGTGGGTATTTCTCTTTGCCCCTCCCTCCTGTAGACAAGAGCTAGGGCCAATTTGGTCCTTCTTTCAAGAGTGCCCTTGATAAAATATACAGCACTACACAAACCATCTATTTCATTTCTGTGGCTTTTTACACAAACAGTTCTTATGAGAGCACTCTCAATCTGTGCAAGCATATTAATGGCAACATTTTATGTAATATTTAAGTTACATTGGATTTCAAATAGCCGTGTCTGGGCTTTGCATTTTATGTAATCATTAAGAACTAATGACAAAAAAAAATCCCAGAGCATCTTTTCATAATTAGGTAAGTACTTTAAGGTCAAGTGTTATATAACAGATTAAAGAAAAATCACTCAGAAGCTAAGGAGTGCCTTAGTCCTTGATCCTAGTGTTCATATAGTAAGCCACATTTCCTATTGTTGGTTCAGTGTGGAAATATTATGTCATCACATAAGACTATTCTTAAGGCACTTCCTACTGTTTGATAATGGAAATGACCATCTGTTTGCTTATTGTTCATTTCCTTTTGTTGATTTTAATATTTTAGATGACAAACGCAACTAATCAAGAAACAACACATTTTATGTTCACTCACATTTTCTGTAGCCATCTACAGCATGGATAGAGCATACATAAATTTGTGATCACTCTCAACTATATATTTTATTTTTAGTACATTGTACGAAGATTCATATCAGCTGCTATCTGAATAACTGACAATCTTTTTTCACCAAGTTTTGAATTTGGCAGCAAAATCTTGTTATAGTTAAATAATAATATGAGCCATAAGAACAAAAGGAATTAATGTGACAGTGATGCACGAGAGACAAATACAAATAAATTAATTTAATGCATATTACTAATGAATAGATAACCTAGATTTATAGGTAATTTTATGTAATATATAAAGCCATTTCTGGAGTCGAACCACTGATTAACAGTGCAGGTCCACATGACATAACAATCTGGCACAGAATACAAACACTATAATCAAGAAGGAGAATATAGCTAACTAGGGGAAATATAATTAACAACATTGTAATTTGGGCAGAACACAGGGGGCTTATATTGAGTTCAGTGGAGCTAACCTAGTTTACATCAGCTGAGGTTCTGGCCCAGGGTGTTAGAAGTATGAATGTAACAGTGACACAGATACTTTTTAGAATCACAAAAATTAGTTACTACAGACTCATAGTTACTTACTACATACACAAAAATTAGTTACATACAGACCATACTGTTCAGTGCCATTTCATAGTTGGATATTGGATATACAGAAGAATGGTTATGTAGTTGGGAGGAGAGAAAAGTATTGAAAATGACCAATTTATAGGTCATGGATCAAAGTCTGTAAGACTTACTAACACACTGTCAAGGGGTCATGTGAGGTACAAGTCAATGATCAAATTTTACCTTATTCTCTTCTTTCAGTATTACTATTGACTAACCTCCCTAAAATGTAAGATCAACTTCTATACACAGTCAAAATCCTACAGGATTTACCTTAGGCAGAATTTTATTATAACATTTATTCACAGAGTTCTAATCATTAATGAAAAACTACTCTTAAGCCATCTTTATGTACTGTACAGCACTGATATTTATGGGTATGTTAAAATCTGCTATTTCATGGAGTAGTACTATACTACAGGGGACATTTGTTTAAATTAAGAGTCTGAATTTCATTTTACACTATAGCAGAACCCAATCAGTCTTCTTATAAAACCAAGTGTCTGAAGGGTAGATGACAGAATCTGCATTTAAATATGACACCATTTTAAAAGAGCTCCTGTTTTAAGATGTTCAAAAAGCTGACTAATGAAAATTCTGTATATTAAATCTTTTTGGGGGCACGTTATTTATTTATTTTAGTTTACTATGCTAGTGTACTGGTTGCTTCAGAAACAAAATATGACCATTAAATCAGTAAAGCTAACGACAAAAGTTGTGGACAACGTATTACATAGAAATCAAATTTGGATATGGAAAACCATTGTCTTATTACAATGTGTTGTTTGTACTGTGAAAATTCTGCAAAACTGTTAATGAAGGTATAGCTTCCATTTATTCATACAAGAAAATACAATTTTGCTAAAACAACAGACTTCCATAGTGTTCTTTTATTTTACTCTGTTTTGAGATGAATTATAGTCACAGAGCAGTTGAATGATCGGTCACATGTCATAATAAAACGATAGAAGAGATCATGGTCTCACTTGAAACTGAGGCTGGCTAGAAAACAAGAATTACATTTCATAAAAGATTTTAAGGTTTCACCATGTGTTTTTGTTTCTGTGAAGAACAAAATGGGCACCCTTCAAAATTGTTCATGAAAAACTAAAGAGACTGGGCAAAAACCTGGGGCTAGGGAACTCACATAGAATCAGGGAGACCTGTGTTGAAATATTTGTTCTGACTGATTCAGAGTAGGGACTTGAACTGGGCACACCCACATCCCAGGTGAGAGGCCTAACACCAAGGATATTCAACGGTGGTGTATGTTTCTTTCTCTCCCTATATTCAATCTTCAACCTGAAAAACCTACCTGATGAAATTTTCATTGAAACTACTACATTTCTCTGAAATATCCAATCAGCATTTTCTGACAAATGTTTCATCAAAAAACTTCTGACCTGATCTACTTGAGACTTACCTTACTTCTGCTGAAGTTTGCTTCTTTTATCTCTGTGACTGCATTACAATAGTACACTATCCTTTTAAGCCAACTTTGACCTCAAACGTAATACATAATCATCATTAGTCAAATTTTCACATGGGCATCACCTTAGTTTCCATCTCTGCAATGCAAATTACTTTCAATATTTTTGTGAACACGGACATTATAGAATTTATATGTATAGAACTGATTCATGCTCAGTTTACCATTCATTTGCATGACAAATAGGATTAGCACAAATTCTGTCATTTTTCCATATAATTGAGAGGGATAAAGACTAGGTGCATGTGAACAAAGTTTATATTTTGAACATCTTCCCATAGCATAATTGCTTTTGTAACATTCAACTTATGTTTAGAAGAAAATGTGATTTTTACATTGAAATTAAAATGAATAAGACTTTTAAAGTCATACAAATATATAAGTATGACCAGTTTGAAGTGCAATGAGAGTAATAATATTTTACCCTTGGAAGACCATGGACAGCAGCAAGCTTTTTCATCCCTACAACCTTATCTCAAGTCCACTGAAGATAATGGGAAGTCTCCTATGGCTTTGGATCAGGCCCTTGCTTCTTGAAGTATGCATGTATTGATAAGAGGTGATATACTGCTCATCCTAAGGCAGGGGAGTGATGAAGGTGAGATACTTTACCGGATAATGCTTGATAGCTATTAAGAATACTACAAGGAATAAGAAACTCTATATCTTCATTGCTTAAAATATGACCATGGAAAGAGAGCAAGCTCACCATTAAGGACACAAAGATATAAAAATAGAGTTCTGTGCCACATGGTTCAGAGCTATGAAATCATATACTGTATGAATTTGGGATGACAATTATCAGTGCTATATAAGATTCTATGACTAAGATCACAGTTTTCTCAAAATCTGTGTACACTTAATGGAGCTGGTTGAATTATTAAGTACATGAGGGAGAATGGCAGATGTAAATATCTTCCTTCCCTCTTGCATCAAGGCCAACTTGTTCTTTATAAAAGAGATTTCATAATAGACAAAGATATTTTAAATATAGATATAGTTAACTATTTTGCTGATCTATGTGAATAGGAACAACAATCTTATCAGGCCAACAATCGATTGTAACATTGGCACTTCAGTAGGAATCAACCAGGTATAAGGCATGGGAATAGAGGTATATTTTCAATGTGCCTGTTGCATTAGGCAGTCCTATCACTCTGGTATCTAAGTACCAAACCAAATTATGCCAAAGCACTGAATTTGCTGTTAGATAAAAAAATCACATAGGTTCATTCCTCTCACAAGCTTGGCATTTGCACAGGAATAAAACACTGCTGCTTTTCTGGGGACTGAGGTGAGGATTGGTCTTCAGTTCCCCAGCTCCTCCTTCTTCCCTTTTTTAAAGATGTGCACTATATTTGCCTTTTTCCAATCATCCAGGACCATCCCCGATTGCCACAAGTTTTCAAAGATAATGACAAATGGCTCTCCAATCACACCAACCAACTTCCTCAGCACCCTCAGATGCATTACATCTGGTTCTATGGACTTGTTAATGTCCAGCTTTTTTAAATAATCCTGAAGATGTTCTTTCACCACTGAGGGCTGCTCAGTTCTTCCCCATACTCTGCTGCTCAGTGCAGTAGTCTTGGAGCTGACTTTGTCTGTGAAGACAGAGGCAAAAAAAGCATTGAGTACTTCAGACTTTCCACATCATCTGTCACTTTCCCTGACCACCTTCTTGTTGCTAACGTACCTTTGGAAGCTTCTTTTTTGTTCTCTTCTCTTGCTAGCTGCAACTCCAATTGTGCTTTAGCCTTCCTGATTTTACTTCTGAACACTCAAGAAGTATTTGTATAGTTTGTTTTTTATATATATAAATGTTTTGAAAGACTTTTTGTTTAGAAATTTAATCTAATTATAGAAATGTTTAAAAAAGTCTAAATAAACTCAATGTTTCGAAATTATACATAAAATAATGTTTTGACTGATCTGACTCTGCTTACATTTGCCCTAAAGAAAATCTCAGTACTTAGTACGTCCTCTATTTTCTCCATGAGACAGACAGTATAGGGCAAAAACATACTGACACCCGTCATGCTGAGATTAGAACCTTGGATCATTACCTCCAAACCTTCGGCTTCTACCATGAGAGCTAAAAGACATCACTCATATCTGGTACCAATAGATTGGCCTGGAAAGGGCAACTACCACGGGAGCTGTACAGAGAGAGTAGTGAAAGTATTTTAGGAGGTGAAGCATATAGGCCCAATTTTATGATAACTCATACTATATAGTTCTCTTTGTCTAATATTAGGAATAGATCTACCTGATAACTAGGCAATAAGGAACTTTTAAAGAGCAATAGACTAGGAAGAAAAAAAAAACTTTAGAGATCATTAGGTCTCTCATGGAGAGGGAAAGGAAAAATGTCTTTTTCAAAAGTAGGACAAACTATATTTTTTAACTTCTTTAAAAGAAAAAAAAATCAGTGTATAGTCACCAGGGAAGGATAAATGTTTTACAGAAATGCCTGTTGCAGCCCACAGTAGGATGAGAGCTCACTTGCTATGCACTGCTCTATAGCTAGCACTTTCTTGGCTGGCTGACGTTTTGCTTTTCAGCCAGCTAACAGTACAGCCAATTCCAGAAACTGGGAAATATTTTCTCGTGGATTAAAGCCTTTAGTGTGTAATTTTACATATACTCTTCATTCATTTTAGTCTTTTCTTTTCATCATAGCCAGTGTGGCAGGACTGAGAAATACCTTCTTAGTCTTCCAGGGGAAGGTGCTCCTTCTTAGTGATTCTGTTTAATATCATTCTTGAATAGGTTCTACAATCTGTGCTTGGCATAAAATAAACCTATGGGCATACCTGGATATAGAGCAGATGAATACTGCTATATTTCATTTAGATTGTTTTGCCCTGCCCACCTTAACCTCATGAATTTAATGAATGGAACAGATGCATGCATGACTTGACATTTTGAAGAAGGAGGCTTTTCTGCTTACCTATGGGATTGGATTTTTATCTGAATTTGGCTGGAATCAGAAACAAGAAATCTGTTGCCTGCAGAGTATTTGGAAAATGCAAATTCCTATAAGCCTCATCAACAACCAAAGAATATGTAACATAGGTGACACAAATTACTGCTAATTTACAGTGAAAAACCAAGAAAGGAAGGCTGCACTTTAAAAACACTGTTACTGAAATAACTCTTTCATAAATCATAGAAGCAATTATTAAAACTACAGCTTTTTTCTTATTACCTCTAGGAGCATGTTGCAGATGAAGACAGCCAGTAAAATGTTTAAATGAAAATGAAATCAGCAGGAATACTATTGCCACTCTATTAAAAAAATCCTCATATTTGCCTAAAGCATAACCAATTTGGCAACAAAATTGTTTTCATTTCTGAACAGCATTTGTTTAATGCTTCTTACTAATGATTATGTATTTATGAAAAAAGGCAGCATATCATTCAAGAATAAAGTAAAGTAAACTTGGGCTATGCGTCAAGCCTGCATGCTATTTATTAATCTCCTGAATAAAAGACTGCTGCTTTTTAATGTTTGGAATTAATTAATTGAATTCTCTACCACCTATAGAGGAGAGACACACTTTATAGAAAATCTTCTCACTGATAAATGAGTATGCAGCTGTAATGCTGTCCTTGGGAAAGATTCTTGGCTATAATCCTTTTAGCTGGGGGAACATTTGCTTTTCTGTCTAAGAACAATATTATATTTCTTTCCTTCTAGTCCATGGCCTTCGAATGTCATACACTTCATGCAAGCGAAGGCTGCAGAGCAGTTACAAATATTTGTAACTTTAAGTTAATATCAAGCAATAGTTCTTCCTCTTGCAGGTTGAAAATATAAATATATTCACCAATTATAGTTCATAACGAAGAGAAAATTACACTCCTGTAGCTTGGGATCATAGCTGTTTTATGATTGCTGGTGCTCATCCTGCCTGGGCTAAAACAGGTTTTACTCCAATGAATTCCACGGACAAAGTTTGCAACAGCTTTAAGCCTTATGGGCATATGGTGGCCCTGCATTCCTTCTTACAAATAGTATCCTCAATTTTCTGCAGGAAACTGGGACAGTATATGTGTGGAAATAGCTCTGATATGGAATATCTTGTTGATGAAAAACGTCACTTTAATGTTGATGATGTTGGAGCCTGGGAGTTCCACATCTCTGCTCAAATGCGAACTTTCCAAGAATGTAATTGGCATCTCTGCTTGAAGATTATTTCCTGCTTAGGATAGTTCTACTACTTGTGTATTTTAATTATGTTTCTATTTCATAAAACTTCTTAGTATCAATATAACAGAATGACTGTCACCTTGTGTGGAAAATATTATTCAGCTTTCTTCATGCTGTTTATGTGAGCAGCTCATTCAAGATATGCACTGGCTGCTTGAAGGCTTCATTTTTAGTGCCATTATTAACCTGTATCCCACAAAGATTTCATGATTTATTTTATAATTATACATTCCAACAATGCTGTTGGCTAATATCAACAAAATGCAGCAGTCCTATCTCCTCTGTGCACATCAAAGAAAATGAGTTGCCCTTTTTATTTATAATTATTGCCCATCACTAAAGAAGAGTAAGATACTCAAATCATTGAAACATGGATTTCTGGCAGGGCTGATATAGATTTAATTAAATATGTGCCAAATTTTTAGGTGAGCAAAAATATTAGTAATCATTTGCTTTCAAGCCCACCTTCTCTCTGTCTTGCATGATCTAGGATGAAGGTGCAGTATACTAAAATCACTCATGTCTATATCACAAGCGGTAATGTAAGATGGGTGTGCACAGTAAACTGCAAGAAATAAGCAGTCCTGTCCCCCCCCTCATGCTTGGATAACTGCTCACTTAGCATAGATTCTATCTATTCATTCATCTGACATTGACTCATCACTATTGTACCTAGATGTTAAGTAGAACATAACATTAAAATCAATAACAATAATGAACAGGGATTTGAATCCTGGGACTTGCTACCTGGATTTACTGCTTTTCACTTCTAAGTCACAAGTTCAAAAGCAGCCCAGGTCTATAGTGAATGAAAATAATTGCCATTCAATATTAATCTCAAAATTAATGAGAAATGAATTGGTACTCAGTCCATTTCCTAGTACAAATCATTAAAAAAAATCAAAACAATGTACCCTTATGTTAGTAGGGAGACTATAGTTTAAACAAACCGGGAAAATGAACTACCAGTTTATACCTAGAGGCACATCAGTGGGACATTATAAGGAATTTTGCCTGTGCTCTACCTTTCTGTGGGTGCACTGAGAACCTGTATGAGTATCAGGTTGGCATATTTCTTAAGCATTAAATTAACTTCACATTTATTTTTTATTTTAAATAACATGTAATGTTATTTCTAATGTATCAGTGGAGACTGGGACACAGCACACGTTAAAGTTGTCTCTCAAAAAGAGATTGTGTAAAATATTTCTATGCCTGATGGGATTCCTCATGGTATTTCTTTTTCTGTATAATGTACTATGCTATAATCTCATTTTGGATTAAATGTATTTCCTTCATTCAGGAGGTATTATTTCCTTTCCCTGGCCCTCACAAAATTTACTGCTTCCATATGCAGTGCTCTATTTAAAACAAACAACAGGTTCAATTACCTCCTTTTTTGAAACCCTCAAGACTATTCCAACACTGGCCAGACAAGTACACTTGAGATAAATTCTCCGGGGGCTAAATGTTCTATCTGCTGAGGCCTAGACATTTATCATTGTTGCTGGGATTTACATGAAAGACTTATTCCTACATGTTGTTCAGAGTCCTCTGGAAGAAATTATGTGAGGCAAGCCACACTATAAAAATGTGGACACACATACACAACTCCCATAGCTATTAAACGTTTTGTTCTTTTTAAATTACTCTCAGGTATGCAAACTACAACTTTGAAAGAATTGAAACACATTTCTTGATCTTTCCTAAACTGAATTTCATATTTCATGCAAAGCCTACAAAGCTGCCCTTCACCAAAAGCCTTCAGTGGTGAAGGGAAAAAAATCTGTTACCACTTGCTCACCTGGCTAAGTCTGTGGACAGGAAAAAAATATTGGAACTTGTCAGATTGCTGGAAGCTAAAAAGAAAACTCTACCAAGAGCTTGCATAATGATGCTAAGGACATTCAACATTTTTGTTCCATGTGTATACATCAGCGTTTGTTAACATTGCTGAAATACTTCATTTGTACTGCTCTGTTTTATCCACTACTATTAGAAAATGATGATAGACATTGACGATGTTTTTCTTCTCATATACACTGGGATAAAGTTAGAGTATTTCCATTGAATGTCATGGGGCTATATCACTGTAATACAGCTGTGAGAGGAGAATTCAGCCTAATCTTAAGGTGTTTGGATTTTTAAAAATGCTACTAGATAGTAGTTGGTTTTTTTTCCTGATGGTTTACCTATAGAACTGTTTTAATTACTTCAGGATTGACTGCACTGTCCTAAGAAAATACCAGTAGGAGGGAGTTGAAAATTCCTGTTTTCCTCACATCTGTCCAGGCAATTGGAAGAGGGGAAGTGACTTGACCAATATGACACAGCAAGCCATTAGCAGAATTTGAAGAACTCTGGTCCTTTGCAGCCCATTCAGGTGCTAGATGACACTGCACCCCAAAGCAATAGGTGATATTGACAAATGTTTACTTTACAGCTCATAGAAACAACAGTACATCCAGCCACCTATACTCCCCAAATAATTTTTATATATATATATAATGTATATATGTATATATTGAGCTTAACCTGGGCCTCCCTCATAGCTGCCTTTAGAACACTTCTTTAGGGTTGGTTTCCCAGTGCAGAAGACCATGAGAAAGGCATTACAGGTATCCTCCCATGAGACTGTGTGGGAATCTGCTGTGTACCCCTCGTATCATCTACTGCCTGCACGTGGACTACTCATATGTGAAGAGCATGATGGTCAAGAAACTGTTATGTGTTGATTGATGAATAATGATGTGTAATAATAACATGAATATTTTAAGTAACTGGAGGGTTATTAGAATTTCCTGTATGAATGCATTGAGATAATTTAATAGGGAGCTTTGGGAAGAGCAAACAGGAAAGCCACATAATAGTTAATAGTTTGAGAGGCAGTAGAGAAAACTGTTAGCTTCAAGGAGCCAGCTCCAAACTTGTTTTGCCAAAGCCGGGAGACTACAGATCAAAGGAAGATGAAAGAGTTAAAAAGCACTTCTGAGGCCTATAATGGGAGCCACGCATCAGAGGCTGTCTAGAGAGACACACTGACAGTAAAGAGGTGGTCCTTCCCAGAGCCAGGGAATGGTAAAAAAGTTTGATGTGCTTACAGTGAGGTTTCTCTGCGATACTTTTGTTCCAAATAAATACTTTGTTTTAAGAAGGCTGTTTGGTCACGAATTACCACTGTGATGGCCCCAGAGGGAATAGAACTGCAAGATCTGCTGGAGTAATCATGGTTGATACAGAGGGAACTGCAACCCAAGGGCTAGTGTGAAAGTAATAGAATTGTGTGATTCCAAGCAGAAGGTACGTCTTCACTGCACATGCCTTATAGAAGCATGTAGAGTAAAGCACTGCATGGTCCCCTAGCTCTGGTGTAAATAGCACTGAACATGGTGAGGCATTGCTTAAGGAAGCAAATATGTGGCCTGAACCCTTAGGGTATGTACATTATATGGCTTGCTACATCTCCAAGTTATGGCTCCTCATCTACACTGCTATTTTTAAAAGTGTAATATTTCATTGGATCCCTGCTGCCCGAGGCTCCCTCCCTCCCCTCTGCCCATAGCGAAAGACCTCTGGCACCTGAGAAAGACTCTGGCTGAAGGAGACAGTGAGGAAAGGCTGCAGCAGCAACTTTCTGCCTGAGCCTTTCCCTGCTGCCTCCCACTGTCAGAGTCTTTCGCTGCCAAGTGTAGATACAAACCACAGTGTGGAAGCTGTTTGCTTTTTGTTATACCATGGAGCTATACAAACCCCACATGCTGCCAACAGTGGTGTGCAGTGTAGGGGTACCTTGAGAGACAGGTTATGGGAGAAAGAGACCTGAAACCTAGACAGGGTGCACTTGAAAAGACTAGATAGGGTCAGTAGTGCAGTTTGCCCAGGAGCTGTGAAAAAGACTTTGCAGGATTGAGCCCATATTGTGTGGTTCCCAGTTTCCTTTTAGTTTAGGATTAGAACGTATGAAATTTTTCAGACTAGTCATTCATTCAACAAAAAATGCATTTTCACTCAACCTGTAACTATCTTTGACTTTGAATAAAAATAGTTTAGGCTCTTCACACAATGGATGGTGGTGATGGTGCTGCTGCTGTTTCTGCCACCGTCGCCAATACACCGCTCAACCCCACTCCCCAAAAATGACCTTTAGCACAACGGGGAGGGGCACTCACTTGGGATGTGAGAGATCCAGCTTCAAATTCCTGCCCTGGGGTCAGACCCAAAATGGAGGCGGGGGCTTATTCCTCAAAAATCCTGATAACTTTCAGATTTGGTTTAACCTGAAGCAAAAAGTTTCTTTTGATGTATGGTATGTGTTTTTTTTAACTGTCACCAAGCCAGAAAATCAGTTAGTTGCCAGATCAGCTAGAACGTTGCTTGTTGACCTTCCAGCCATTTTTTTGGTTGGGATGGAGTTATGTCATGAAACACTACACAGCCTCACTCAACAATCTTTATTTAAATAAGCATTTTATGTTGTTTTCGATGCACCCAAAATGCCACAATTAAAAAAGTTTCCATTTTTATTTTTTAAATTATACTCATGGTGAAAGCATGCACAGCTCCAGCCTTCATATTACATGTTTTCAGTTTCCAAGTAGATATTGCTCCTGCCAACTTTTTAATGGTTTGAAATAGAGGAACGTGATATCTAATCCAAAGAGATGATTATTATTATTTACTGGAAGTTGGATTTTGCTGGTTACTTGGTAATCTTTTGATCATTTCTTAAGAACAGAAAGCAACTGAGAAAATGCTTTAGAAATAATTCTATTAAAATGTTTTTATAAGTGTTAAGTAAATATCATTTTAGATGCTGAAGCATGCACAAAACTGGATATGAAAGTCTACAACTACACATAAACAAACAAACACAGGACAAAAACATGCCCTTATAATCTACATACATTTCCTCTATTAGATTTTTAAATGGCCTGGAAGATTTGGTTCAGCTGTATAACTAATAAAGAACTACCAGAATTATAAAAGCAAGAGGAAAGTAATTAGATTAAAGAAAAGAAAAACCTTATTTTCCATCTTTTGCATTTCTTCTTGGTTTTGGTTCCTTTGTAAATTTCTAACAAATCCAAACCTTAGCAAAATATTGAGCTGGAGGCAGAAGTAGCCAAAAGCTTTGGGTATTTCTGATTTTTTTCTCAGTTGGATTCTTCATTCTTTCTTACTAATAAGAAGCAGAAGGAAAGACAAAAAGCAAAAAAGAAATGAGTACATGCAGAAAGATAAAAACTTACCAATAAAAGCATACTGATTATGTAAATAAAGCCCTGAGTATACATTTGGCCCATGCCCGTCTGAGCTACTTCTGGCCTATGAGGAGCTAATGTTTGGATAGCCTGTTAATATTTCTGTTTGGGAGAATAGTCAACCAGATGTTGTCAAGGAGGCACTCTCTACTTAATAAACTGAAAAACATTACTTGATGTTGACAATCTCACCACCAGTGCTGATTCTCCTGTTTGGGGGAAGGGCTTATTGAGAAAGTGGTGGCAGAGAAGCTCTGGCAATATCTAGAGATTTGTGATACCCATGACTACTAGTTGTATACCTGCTTATGGAACTGAGACTGCATTGGTCTGCATTGGTCTGAGACTGTTGATCTTCTCCTAGCAATGGACAATAAAGAATTTTTTTGATCAGTATTGTCTTTGGTATAATTGATCCTGATGTGTTGCGGATGGGCTTGTGGTCCCAAGCTGGGGTAGATGGAATTGTTTTTGAATGGTCTCTCATCTATTTTCTGAGGGATAATTGTGGACAGTTCTGTGTCCAGTCAGGAGACTCTCCCATGTGGTGGACTGCAGGGCTGAATTCTATCATTATTCTATTAGATAGATAGATAGATAGATAGATAGATAGATAGATAGATAGATAG